>CAKOES020000767.1:0-18568 GCA_933207985.1 Pelobates cultripes
TAACAGTCCAAAAATATGTCTTTAGTTATTTAATTGACTACCCAGTAAGTTTAAGTGACATGACCACAGGCATGTGTATTTTTTCCAAACCTTCAATTTTGGTTTCAGTTTTACAAGGCAGTAATTAAATGACTGCAACTCTCTATTTTGTAAATGAATCTCAAAGTATGTAGACTTTCTTTGCTTTATAACAAGGTCTACAGTGTCTGCCGTATGTGCTATTTATAAGAATAAGCTCTGATAGTGGTGCAAACCCCATGGCAACCAATGGAATGATGTTGCTGATTGCTTACGTTCTGAACTCTGCAACAAAATTGCTTTTTCTGTACAACTGTCATAGTTATGGAGGTTATCTCGAAAGTCTACCACACCTTGGATAGTTACACAAAGATATAAGATTTCACTTTTCTGAAAGTAGTACACGATTGAGTGCTATTTCTCAACATTAGCACGTTATATCCCAGGCCTTCCCCTCTGTACTATACTTCCAATAATTCTTCCCCAGGTCTTCTTTAGAAGAAAGTAGAACAGTGTCCGGAAATACATACTTCTCATTAATCCTTTGGTATTAGTTATGGTGCCAGAAGTGTGTGTTGTCCCACTGTAATCTCTCAAACCAATTTGAAATGGTTTGACTCTTACCTTGGTCTTTTCAGACTAGCATACCTCCCAACTTTTCTAAGCTTCACTGGGTGCCCCTGGGAGAGGTAATAAACGTGGGCCAGAGATGCATTTGTGAAGGGGGCGTGCCTGTCTAGAAATGAGGCAGATCTGACTGTATAAGTGACATGCCAATCAAGTAGGCCAACCCAAAAAAAACAGATCTTGCAAGAAGCACTGTTCTAGTCTCCAAAAGCGGGACACCATCAAAGTCGGACAGCAAGCCAAGACCCTAAAATCAGCACTGTCCTGACGAAATCGGGATGGTTGGCAGGCAGATGCCAGTTTGTTCACTAGCTGTACTCAATCATTGACTAAGAGCACTCAGGTGATGTCCTCAGCCAATAAATGAATGCCTGCTTCAGCATTCGGCTTCTCCTGCTCAAGAACCTAGATACAACATGGGTGCCTAGCAGGACCCAGATAAGTGTCAAACCATGCTAAAGCACTTTGTCAGATTATACTGGGATGGTACCAGGGCACTTCTGGCATCATGATCACTAGAATTTGTTGTGTTTCTTTACTGTTTACAAATGGGCTATAAAGATAGCCCACCTTCCATCTAGTAAAGGAAGCTTCAAAGGTAATACTACTGCTACAATCAGGAAAGGGTAAAGTGAGAATGTCATTCCTCATATCCCTACAAGCATTGGAGAACAGAGACCGAGAACAGTTTGCTGTAGCACTTTTATAGTATTTTTTTTTCAGAAACGAATGGTCACTTTGAGCCCATAACAACTTAATATCATCAAAGCCATTATGGGGCTTACAGTCCATGGGCACCGTCTTACCTTATGAGGTTAAACCAGTTAAAACAGTTTAAAACCGAAGTGCAGTCACCAGGCATCCTTCATGCCACCTCCTCTGTCTGCTCCTCAGCTGCTTTGCTATAAGGGAAGTATTGACTTGGCTTACACTCTCCGCCTATCACTGGCCATCCTTTCTAAGAACTAGTACTATGAACTTATCAATACTGATAACTTTTGATGACATAGAGAAGCAGTGAGTCCAAAATGCGTATGAGCAACATCAATCAGCCAACCTAATGCTTCTTTATGAGATGCACTGAATCAAATGCTTTTTCATAGTGAAGCAGTGGACGCACACAGTGACTGGTGTCAGCATATTTTGCATGCTGATGACGATGATGTATAATAGATTAACCCCTTCAGGATGGAGTCAATAGTGCACGTTCTGATCATAACAAAACGTAAACAAAAACTGGAATTTGCACAATATGTCTGTTCAACCGTAATTCACCACTGTCACATTAAGTGCACCCACCCTTATTATATATCATTTTGTTCAGGAGAAACAGGGCTTTAATTTATCATTAACTATTCATATATGGAACATAATTTATTATGAATAAAATTTAAAAAAAATGTGAGAAAATAAGATTTTTTTTTAATTTGTATTTCCGTCTGACATTTTAGCTGTGAATGTCATAATACAAAAAAATGCACATATTTGTAATCAGGTATGTATCACGAGTACAACAGTACCCCCCATTAACAAGTTTTATGGGGTTTTGGAAAGTTACAGGGTCAAATATAGAACGTTCCATTTTCAAATTGAAATTTGCCAGATTAGTAATGTTACCTTTGAGACGGTGTGGTGGCACAGGAATGAGAATAACCCCCATAATGGCATACCATTTGAAAAAGTAGACAACCCAAGGTATTGAAAGTGGGGTATGTTTAGTCTTTTTTAGTAGCCACTTAGTCACATACACTGGTCAAAGTTAGCGTTCATATTTGTTTTTGTGTGAAAAAAGCAAAAAACTAATATTTGGCCAGTGTTTGTGACTAAGTGACTACTAAGAAAGACTGGACATGCCCCACTTGCAATACATTGGGTTGTCTACTTTTGCAAATGTTATGCCATCATGGGGGTAATTCTCATTCCTGGGCTCCCATAAGCTCTCAAAGGCAACATAACTAATCTGGCAAATTTCAATATCAAAAAAATGAAATGCAAGCCTTATATGTGACTCCCTAACTTTCCAAAACACCATAAAATCTGTACATGGGGGTACTGTTATTCTCGGGAGACTTCACTAAACACAAATATTAGTGTTTTACAACAATAATATAGTCCATAAAAGTGCCGTTCGTTTGTAAAAAATTCAAAAAACGTCACTTTTACTTAAAATATCATCATTGTAATACAATTTACCAGTTTGAAACACTAATATTTGAGTTTAGCGAAGTCTCCCGAGTAAAACAGTACCTGCTATGTACAGGTTTTATGGTGTCTTGGAGAGCTACAGGGTCAAATATAGTGCTTGCGAATTAAATTCTCTGCACTTTCTCCCTGTGTTGTCAGGCATGTCAATCAAATTTTAATTAATCAAATCACATAATTATGTTAAAAGATTACTTAAATATATATGTAGAATTTTAATATATATGCATTTATAGGTATTTAAATTCTACGTGTATACTTATGTAATCTTTTATGTAATTATATGTATATATATATATATTAGCGGTTATTTGTATTTTATATATAGATAGATATATAGAGAATGTCATTCTAAGTGTATTTTGTTCCCAATATATATATATATATATATTAATAACAAAATACAGTTAGAATGAAATTACATATGAATATATAATTTATATTAAAATTTGTTTCAATATTTTATTTTATTTATTATTGTAATTATACGTCATATACGTCATTCTAAGTGTATTTTAATACGAATATATGTACTTATATTAAAATACACTTTGTATGGCGTTACATATATATATAATATTAATCATATATGTATATATATATCTATATATACATATATATAGATATATAGAAATACATTTCTATTTTATTCTGTGTAATAATTTTTTTTTATTCTTCCCACCAGCAGGGGGACTGTTTGACATTTAAAGAACTTTAGTCTTTTAGATGGCAACAAACAGGAATGTAAATTGCCCCCAAAATTACGTAATTAAGATGATTGTGGTGCCTATACTGTTCCTTTACGAAGGAATTCATTTTTTTACTTAAACTTTTTTTAATAGGAAAATAATAAGAAATAGATATTGTAACAACAAAATAGGTGACACAATGATGCACAGTTGGTCAAAGCCTTCCAATAAAAAGAATGCACAGAGGGATCTCATTAAATTGATGTTTTGGAAAACAAGACAGAGCAGGGTCACCTGGTTCCCAGGGGAGAAATAAGAGCCAAAATTAGGGAAGGCTAGTATTTGCCTTGGACGATCAATTGCCTCTGTTTGTAACAGACCAGCATACAGATTTATACTATAACAAGTAATAACAATACACATGCATGTTTTAGGCAACCTTCAGCACTACAGGTGTTGGAATGTTTACAGCCATTATTCTGGTAAAGCATCAGGGGAAATGTAGTCCACAAAATCAGGAGTGCTGTAGGTTGTACCCCCTGCATTAAAGTGAGAATTTAAAGTGAATTTCAAATTGCAGGCCAAAGTACAACTGACTTTCAAAATTTTTCCAATTTCGCTATTTTGGGCTTTAAATGTGATATATTTACTAAATAACAATGACAGCCATGGTTAATTACTAAAGTGAGAAGTCAAAGTGAATTTGAAGTGAATTTCAACTTTAAGGTCAAAGTACCCAAACTGAAAGCATGGCTGACAAACAGAATTTTTCCAATATGGATATCTTCAGAATGCTGTGCAAAAAAACTGAATTTAATAAGGAGCTTAAAGTCAGTTATGTTTTTATTTTCAATATATTCCTGTAAAATTTTAAATTCACTCTGAATTCTCTATTTAAGGGTTTATTTATTAGTGGGGAACTGACGTATATTTTAGCTTAAAAAAAGAGGGGAAAAAAATCTGAAACATAATTTCCTGCATTTCTGTTTGGGCCTATAATGTTCAGTTTTGCAATCCCCAGTTTAGTGAATAAGCCCCCTAAATATTAGCTCCTCTTCTATGTTGCAATGCTGTCATTTTGGCAAACACTTATCCAATTCAGCAACATAAATACAAGCAATGAATATGCCTAATCTAGTACGAAATGGTTAACCACACCAACAACAGACAATAAGCTCTATGTAGTGATCATGTTCTTCGTGCACGCTATGATTTTCTGCGATTTCTTTTTTTGCGCAATTTAAAAGTATGAGCAACGACAAACACATCCTCTTCTTCCTTGTCTATTCTGACTCTCACTAAAACCCTTTACCACAATGACTCCCTCCCAACACTCTAAAACACACCCATAAAGCTTTGGCAAAGCATCTTGGGAGTTGTAGTTTTATAACAGCAGCGGATCTCCCTTCGGCCACAGCAGTTTTAATACATGTAATGCTAACTATAGCATTCCAGATGTCTCTGAACTACATTTCCCATGATGCTCGGCCAGACTTATGCTCACCCAACCCTTCTGCAGTATATTCTGCCCATTCCCTTCCACCTAAAGAAAGCTCAAGCATACTGAGTGAAGAGGATGGGGGAGGGAGGCTGAATGTGGCTGCAGAAGGTCCTGGAAGATCAATAAATAAATCATCCCTGTGTATCTTCCCTGTACGTAGTATCTTAACCATGTCTCCTACAAAAAGAGGAAAGACTTTTTAATGTCCATTGCAATCAATAAAAAACAAGATTGGATTTTTATGAGCACCTATATCTTCTTCTATAACAGTCTTTTCGATTATATTATTCTTTTTATCACCACCAAAACAGTTTTCCCTCATCTATTCTTATTATGGGTATTTCTGTGCCAATAAATGGGTTCATTAACCCTTTCAGTGCCACAGAAATCCTCACGTTTTACCATACCCTTGGGACTGAAATGGTTAAAACCAGACCACTTCACATTGAAGAAAAACAAAACAAAAAAAAAACAATACCGAAAGGGTTAATTTTTATTTTTATTAGGATAAACATTACAAGTTTTGTGGCATACAACAGGTATCAGGTATAACAATATAAACATGACTATGGTGCTTCACGCTTTAAAGGACCACTATAGGCACCCAGACCACTTCAGCTTAATGAAGTGGTCTGGGTGCCAGGTCCCTCTAGGATTAACCCTTTCTTCTATAAACATAGCAGTTTATAATAGGGTTAATCCAACCTCTAGTGGCTGTCTCATTGACAGCCGCTAGAGACGCTTCCGCGCTTCTCACTGTGATTTTAACAGTGAGAAGACGCCAGCGTCCATAGGAAAGCATTGAGAATGCTTTCCTGTGGACTGGCTGAATGTGTGCGCGGCTCCAGCTGCGCATGCGCATTCAGCCGATGACGGCGATATGGAGGAGGAGAGTTTCCTGCCCGGCGCTGGAGAAAGAGGTAAATTTAACCCCTTCCACCCCTAGAGCCCAGCGGGAGGGGGGCCCTGAGGGTGGGGGCACCCTCAGGGCACTATAGTGCCAGGAAAACGCTTATGTTTTCCTGGCACTATACTGGTCCTTTAAGATATTGAAGAAGAGAAACAGTGGTGTAACTAACAGAGCAACCCACCCAGGAGGCCCCCAGAATATTCATATTGTAAACAGTTACCCAGAGTAATTGTTAATGGAGCAATAGTGAAAAGGCAGAATTAAGAAACTGAAAAATCCACAAATAAAATAATAGAATTGTAGAACAGTGAACCCAAATCAGCCTATGCCCTCCAGGGTCAGGACACATTGTTGAAGGAAATGCTTCAGGCCCTGTAGCCCCCAAAATAACAGGAGTGGTGTTAATCTGAGGGGATGAGATAAACCTAGTAAGTATGATAGCAACAATGTCCCCTTTGAAACTCCACTCTCCCGGGGAGTCCTTTTCAAGCTTGGTACTCAGCCTTCTCCGCGTGTGCTGGGAACGTGTCCGAATAGGGAAAGTAAATGTCATTTGTGTGGAGCCCAACCAAGGCTAGAGATGATTAAATGCTCTCTTGAATCACCATTGAGTCAAAAGTCTCCCAAAAGCTGTTAATAATTGTATAAAAATTGGATAAACACCCAGAGCTCACTCAGGACATGTCTATTCGACATGGCATTTAGGCAGGGCCGGATTAACATAGGGGTTGATGGAGCGGCAGCTCCAGGCCCATGCCCGTGGAATGGGCCCATTGATTTAAAAAAAAATAATAATTTTTTTTTTTTTTTTTTACACACTACTCTTAGGGTTGCAAACTGGACGGTATTTATTTGAGGCTTCCTGGCCGGTGCTGATATTGCAGTAACACCGGCAATACAAACGCTGGTATTTTTCTCAGTATAAACAGAGATTACTCTGCAATACCAGCACCAACCAGTAGGGATTCGCTGTGTGTGGAGAGAGGCAGGCAGGGATAGGAAGTTACAGCATATACCTGCTTCTCTCTATTAACTGATCCGCGGGGGAGCAGCTACACAGCACAGAGACAGGGTCGGCCTTAGGGGTGTGCGAGCTGTGCGGCCGCACGGGGCGCCATGGTAACAGGGGCCCATGGGGCCAACACAGCTCGCAAGTTCTACTGACAGGCAGGCTATCTTAGAGATTTCAATGTGCCAGGACTCTCCTCTCACCTTGGAGATGGAAGACTAGCTGAGCTCTCCCTGCTGTGTCTTCCCTGCTGTTAGAGTCAGAGACAGAGAGTGCACATGGGTACTCTGACTTCACACTGCCTGCAGGAGTTTCCCGGTGCAGAGTCATCGGAGGTGGAGGTATGCTCTATCTGGAGCTCTGCGAGGGAGTGCACAGGAAGATCAACACCTAACACTCTTGTCCAGCACAAAATGGTAAGTTATTAATATGGACACATTTTGGGTGATAGGAAAGCACAGTATGAGGGAAATTGAGATTGGGAGACAGTGTGACAGAATGACTTTGATGATGAAGTAAGTGCCATGTGGCTAATAGAGGTTAGAAATGTAGAAGGGACAGGGGGATAATGGAGATACAAAAGAGGTAATACTTGAAGAAGGGGGTGGAATAGAGAGACAACAGAGATTAGAACTGGGGGAAGCACAGGGGGATAATGGGGATGGGATAAATGAGAGATGGGTGGATATAAAAGAGAGACAGCTGGGCTGGAAATAAGGGGAGACACAGTATGGAAAGTGTTGGTATAAGGAGAGACAAATGGGATACAGGATAAACAAGAATTGGTGATGGGAAATGATGGAGAAATATAAGTACAGAATGGAGATGTGTGTGCAGAGCATGAGTGTCAGTTATAGCAAAGGGTAGGTGAGAGATACCAGTGAGGGAAGGATGGTTAATAGACAGACAGGAGAGAGATGGATTAAATAGACAAGTGTGAATATAAGTAGAATGATAAACATATGAAATAGATGGGTAGAAACACATTGGGGAGTAACGGAGGAGAGACAAATGGGCAGAAATAAGGGATAAAGATATGTGAGAATATAAGGAGATATAAACCTGTGAGAAAAAGGCACATTTTCAGTCTCTGCATCTACACACACGACAACACCCAAACAGTTACAAACATACACAATTTCATCTACATATTTACACACACAGAAACTGACATTCCCTACAGGTACTCACCTAATGCAACATAGACGTACTCTGAAATCACAAACACTGACACTACAAACACACTGGCACTAGACACAGAGAACAGGAAGTGGCTAGTGAGGGATGTGGCCAGGGGGCGCTGTGAAAATATTTCGCACAGGGCGCCTAAAAGTCAAGGGCCAGTCCTGCACATAGAGTCCAGACAGCAGCTCCCAGCCTGCAGAGACAGCCTACAGCACAGGGAAGTGAGGGATGGGGTAAAGGCTGCAGGGAGATATGGGGACACAGGAGACACTAGGGGACACTGTAAGACAGGGAGACCTCTGGGTACGCTGAGACACTTGGGGAGACTTGGAGACATGGGACACAGGCAGACATGGGGACACTGAGACACTAGGGGACACTGAGACCTGGGAACACTGAGATCTCTAGGGGACACTGAGAGACTAGGGGACATTAGGAGACATGGGGACACAGACACACATGGGGACACTGAGACACTAGGGACACTAGGGTTGACTGTTTTAGTGTTTTTAGTTGATAAGATTCTGTACTTAGGCTCCTCATAATTGTCAGCACCGGGCCCTCTGGGCTCATAAACTGGCCCTGGATTTAGGTGCCAACACCTGAAAGGGTTCATTTTTAATTTATACACATATTTTCTGCAGGCACTAAGAACATACATAGCTGAGTGGTATAACTTGCTCATGGGACCTCAAATAAGACAAAATTAAAGGTTAGGCATTATTATAGTATGTTTACATGCAGATGAATTGTATTACTTCTAATGATATTACATACGTCTATGCACATAACCATTGTAATCATGTAAGAAAAGGGAGACTGGGTGGACCTTATCATAAATATATATATATATAATAAGTATGTATTCGGATGTAAATATGTGTGTGTATGAATGTGTGTGCATGAGTATGTGTGCATGACTGCATAGGAGTCTGTTTGTATGTATATTAACGTGTGTTTCTGTAAATATATGTCCATGTGTGTATATATGAATATATTTGTGCAAATGTGAATATGAATGTTAGTATGTGTGTGCAATTGTGTAATTATCCTAACAAAAAAGGGTTGGGGTGGTGCCGAGGGAGAAACAACATTTTTGTTTGGGCGGTGTGCCAAAATACATTTACGCCTTAGGTGCCATTTAAGCTAGGTACGCCTTTGCACCCAAAGGCTGTGTGTGTAGATGTAACAAAATTACAGGTAATGCATCTCTACATGAATATACTGTCATAATATGTTAGCTGCAATTTTAAGTTTCCTTAAGGTCCTACGGGTAGGTTAGGCCACCTAGCTACACAAGAACTTTTTTGTGAGGTCCCACTTGAAATATCAGGAACGTCATTTTGATAATAAATACATACATGAATATTTTTTTCAATTTATCTGTCTGTCTTTCTGTATATCTATCTATCTACACAGACACTCCTCTAAAAAAGATGAATAAATATAAATATTATTAAGTGTGTGTATATTGAAGGGACACTATAGGCACCCAGACACTTCACCTCATTGAAGTGGTCTAGGTGCAGTGTCCCTGTTCTCTTAACCCTGTAATTTAAAACATTGTAGTTTTTGAGAAACTACATTTACATTAAATGGTTAAGACTGCTTATAGCCACTAGGGGGGCTTCCTGGAGCTTCACGGAGTATGACTATGTGAAACGATGCTGGACGCCCTCATGCTCTGCGTATTGACAATCCCCACTAGGAAAGTATTGAGGCAATGCTTTACTACGGGTAAGGTCTAATTTGTGTGTGCCTTGCCGCACATGTGCAGTAG
Source organism: Pelobates cultripes (assembly GCA_933207985.1). Taxonomy (NCBI): domain Eukaryota; kingdom Metazoa; phylum Chordata; class Amphibia; order Anura; family Pelobatidae; genus Pelobates; species Pelobates cultripes. The sequence continues at coordinate 9,922 of CAKOES020000767.1, forward strand.
GGCCTCCCCACTGGCAGACCTCGGCGGAGGAGGAGTTTGACCCAGTGTCGCTGGAATCAGATAAGTGTAAAAAGGTTTTTTTTTAACCCTTTATTTGCCATGGGCAGGGAGAGGGATAAAGGGGGCAGAAGGCACTATAGTGTTATGAATACAGTTATATTGATACCGGAGAAACTGACGGAAGCAAAGCACAGAGGGATGGACACAGGTTTCTTCAGGAAGGAAGAGATTCTTTATTGGATCACCGATCGGGACTCAGAGGGACTAATGTCACCAAAAAATACAGCAAGTTCTGAGCCCTGAACAATAGTGCAGGCTTCCTATATAGGCACATAACTCCTCCCATATTAAGCTCCACCCGCACATTCTCTTGACCAATCATTACAAATAAGAATTAACTTCCTGCTTGACCACATGGCTTGTCCAGCACAATGGAGGAGGGGAATGCTACATCCTGTATTCTTGCACATGCTCCGTACACTACTGATCGTATCTTGCCTCGTGCAACCAACTGATCGATACGTCAGCATATGCACGTACACATGCCACGTGGTAATCTCGGCCTACTAAATTTATTTTTACCGAGATTCCACCACATTCCCCCCTTTGATGCCTCTTGATATTTTACAATTACTTGAGGCATCACTTAACCTTGGTTTACATACACCACAAGTTACCTTTGAACCAGACCAGACTTATCCTATGATGTGAATCTTCAACACTCATCTTCCTGCATTAGTTCTCCCTGATCTAGAGCCTTATATTTATAAATTGCCATTATCTGTGCAGCAGCCTTCCTCTCTGCTATATTTTCTATCAGGCTTTGCACAGACCTAACTACTAAGGGTATAAGACACGGCAGGAGTAGACACAACATTAAAATCAGTAGGACTCCACCTACCACTGCCTTAAGCCCTCCAAACCACTCATACCAGCTACCAAACCAACTACTTGGATTGTACCCTTTCCATACCTGAGTAGGCACATGCGCTAGTTTAACCATATGGCTAGTAAGCTCAGCTATTGCTTGCCCTTCGTCATCTATTTGAAGACAGCAATTGCTCAGGTTAAACTTCCCACATACACCTCCCTCTACTGCCAAAAGATAATCCAAGGCTAATCTATTTTGGTAGACTGCTGTCCTCATCCTGGTATTATGCTTCGCTAGAAGATTGAGCGCTTGTGATGTCTCGTTAGTAATGATCTCAACCACCGCCTGTAACCTTATAATGCGGTTGAGCATATAAATAGGGGTTCTATAACCAAAGGTACCATCCTCTGCCCACGTGGCTGGCCCATAATAATCTATAATACGCTGGGGAGGCCATTCATTATCTTCCCAGGCACCTATCTCTATGGGTCCCCTTTTCTTCCTATGATTCACATCATACACTTTAACACCTAAAGTCTCACCTGTTTCAATAGGCAACAAGAAGAAGGATGGTTTTAACATACCCAACACACATGCCCCTTCCCAGTCCTGTGGTAACTCCGAATAGGCCTTCTTACCACAGATCCAGTACAAATTCGCTGGGGCTCTCCAGTTAGATGTGATGGATAGATCAAACCATACGTCCTTTAAATTGGCATATCTTGCAAACGGGTTAGATGGTTCTGAGACATTTGAAGCCGACCACCAAGTTGTATTCTTTGTATCATCATCATAAGCTTTTTGCCCTAGACAAGTTAATTCTCCTACAGAAGTATTATACATCATTCCTTTCCTCGCTATGCAAACATAACCTATGATGGAGGTCTTCAATCTCCACTCAGATTTACCTCTAACACTCATATGATAGTCGGCTTGTATAGATATTAATTGGTCAACTGCCTCAGAACCGGACATTACCTCCTTTGCTTCCCAAGGCCATTGGTCTCCCATGTTAGTACCTCCACACACATAGCAGTTGGTAACATTAAGACTACCGGCAATACTCTCGGCTAAATCAATGAACAAGTTTTTAGCATTATGGGGATCTTATTATCTATGCTCATCTCTTCATAAAAGGAATGGTATACTTGATGAGTTTGGGAGGTTACCGTATCAGTCTCTATCCCTATAAACAATATTGTCCCAGGGTCTAAACCCGTCCCATATATTTGAAACCCAAATAAATTACTATATTTATCTAAGAACTTGTCAGGGTTATTTATAAGTATATGGATTGGATTGCATTCCATAGACTTACAATATGGATCAATAGGCAACTTAGTCACAATCATGTCCTTGTCTACTGTCTGTCCCCAAGTCGCCCACCCCACACAAGACCAATATGGGCAGAAGTTATAATCTCTATTTGGACATCTTGGACTTACATATTTATTTTTACTACTGGGACAAATATATTTATCGTTAGACCCATACGTCCTCTCCCATCTAAGATCCCCACATACATTCCACGGCTTTCTACCACTTGATATTGCTTTACACGCATCAAATAGCAGAGCACCTGAAGAATATACGGATTCTAATACCGTCTTATTAATTAGGGTTCCCTGAGAATCTCCATTTCTGAGAGTCAACCAAATTGTACGGGGTTGATACTCAGGACTGAAGCACTTAGGTTCTCCTACTCCTAAATGACACACACTATATTCTATATTTAAGTATCTACATCTTGATACATCTCCTTTACACTCATATTGCGAATGCCAAATTAGGGTCTGGGATATATGGTTACCTGTTCTTGTAGTCTTAATGCATACCTCACAGCTAGGAGTGTTGGTACCTCTACCTTCCTGAATATAAAAATACACATAAATAAACATTATTAAAAATACATCTTTTGTCGTCATCCTCAGTCTTCGTCCGTGCGAAGGCACCTCAGCTTCCAGGATGTAAGGGCTGCAGGGAATGGAGTTCTGCTCGTCTTCACAGGGGTCCCCTCAAGACTTTCCCTGACTTATACACTCGTTGGTGAGTGGACAGGCTTTATTATGGCCTTCTCACTCACTTACCAAGTCTCTGAAACAATAAAATTTGTAATCCACAAGGTTCCTCGTCACTCCGACTGAGTCGTGCGTTTTAACCGGATCTTGCAGGGATTCTCTGGATTTGCTGTAACTTGCCAGGAATCGGCTGCTGCTGGTTTAACCCTGGAGTGATGTATCCACGGAGCCACTTCGGCTACTTTTATCGCTGTAGGGGTAGACAGAAGAACAACATAAGGACCTCTCCACTTGGGCCCTAACGGCACATTATTCCACTCTTTAATCCACACTTGGTCGCCTGGGTGGTAACTATGAATTGGGGGATAAATATTCACAGGTAATCTATCTTGTACCCATTTCTGTACCTCCTCCATAGTCTTACCCAACTCTACAACCTGCTGCCGGGTAATTCCTTCTCCCAACTGACTCAAATCCCCCCTTAAGTTACCAAGCACGGGAGGTGGTCGCCCGTACATGATTTCAAAAGGAGAGAGGCCCATCCTTCTGGTAGGTGTACTACGGATTCGCAATAGAGCTATGGGCAAGAGAACGTTCCACTTAAGTTGGGTTTCCTGACACATTTTAGCCAACTGATTCTTAATAGTTCTATTCATTCTCTCTACCTTACCAGAACTCTGGGGTCTATATGCCGTATGAAGCCTCCACTTTATACCAAGCATATGAGTCAATTGTTGTAGGCACTGATGAACAAAAGCTGGACCATTGTCCGATCCTATAGAGCAGGGTAGTCCATATCGGGGTATTATTTCTCGTAGCAGGAATCTCACGACTTCTCCTGCTTTCTCTGTACGAGTAGGACATGCTTCTACCCAGCCTGAATAGGTGCACACCACTACCAGAAGGTAGCGATGTCCACCCGATTTAGGCATCACTGTATAGTCAATTTGTAAATCGGACATGGGAAGTCCCCCATAAACTGGACTCCTGGTGGCTTTACTGGTCCTTGTCTTGCATTATTTTTAGCACACGTTACACATCTACGTACAATGGCCTGAGTCAAGTTGGACAATCTTGGTATGTAGAAATGCTTTCTGAGAGATTCTTCTGTACTGTCTCTCCCAGAATGTGTCCCGTTATGATAGTTTTGGACAATTTCTACCGCTAGTGATGCTGGAATAACTATTCTTCCATCTTCTAACTGATACCATTTGTTCTCCAAATACTTTCCAGGTTCAGTCCTTAACCACACCTCTTCCTGAGCTGTATAAATTGGAGTCCATTGAGACAGTGGAGCTGGTATAAGAGCAGCTATATGCCCCACATATTCCTGTCTTCCTGATTCAGCAGCACGCTTAGCTGCACTATCTGCCATCCGATTCCCTTTGGTTACATCACCATCTCCTCTCAGATGCGCCGACAATGTATAATACCGACTTCTTTCGGCTCCCACACTGCTTCCAATAGTTGTAGGATCTCAGCTGCGTATTTGATTTCTTTGCCTTCTGAATTCAATAGTCCTCTTTCTTTATACAAAGCTCCGTGGGCATGAGTGGTTAAAAACGCATACTTGGAGTCCGTGTAGATGTTCACTCTTAAACCTTCAGCCAATTGTAACGCTCGTGTCAGTGCTATCAATTCTGCCTTTTGTGCTGATGTTCCTTTTGCCAGTGGCCGAGCTTCTATCACCTTGTCTATCGTTGTTACTGCATATCCTGCATAGCGGATCCCTTCTTTTACATAACTACTGCCGTCGGTGTAATATTGAACATCAGGGTTCTGGATGGGAAAATCACGAAGATCTGGTCTACTTGAAAATACTTCATCCATTACTTCCAAACAATCATGTTGACTTTCAGTAGGTTGTGGCAAAAGGGTAGCTGGATTTAAGGTATTTACAGTCTCTAAATGCACTCTTGGGTTTTCACACAACATTGCTTGATACTTGGTCATACGGCTGTTACTAAACCAATGATTTCCTTTGTAATCCAACAACGTCTGTACTGCATGTGGAACTCGTACATAAAGTTCTTGACCCAGAGTGAGTTTATCGGCTTCAGCTACTAGCAGGGCGGCTGCAGCTACAGCTCTTAGACAAGGTGGAAGTCCGCTGGCCACTGCATCCAGTTGCTTAGACATGTAGGCAACAGGTCTTTGCCATGATCCCAAGTACTGTGTCAATACTCCCACAGCCATTCTTCTTTGCTCATGTACATACAGGTAGAATGGCCGTGTGTGGTCAGGTAGACCTAATGCTGGGGCACTCATCAAAGCCCTCTTCACATCTTCGAATGCCGTTTGCTGTTCTTGAGTCCATAAGAAGGGGTCATGCTCTGTACCTTTGATAGCTGCATACAGAGGTTTTGCCAGTATCGCGTAGCTGGGAATCCATATCCTACAGAAGCCTGCTGCCCCCAAGAATTCTCGCACTTGTCTTCTATTCCTGGGTATCGGTATTTGGCACACAGCTTCTTTTCTCTCTGGCCCCATAATTCTTTGACCTTCAGAGATATGGAATCCCAGATATTTGACAGTTGGCAAACACAACTGAGCCTTCCTTCTTGACACCTTGTATCCTGCCTTCCAGAGGATGTGTAGTAGATCATGCGTTGCTTGCTGACATACTTCCTTTGTAACTGCTGCTATCAACAAGTCATCTACATATTGTAATAATACACACTCTCCTGGGATAGACTCAAAATCTAGTAGATCTTGGCTTAGAGCTGAACCAAATAGGGTAGGTGAATTTTTAAACCCCTGGGGCAATCTTGTCCAGGTCATTTGGCGTTTCGAGCCCGTTACAGCATTTTCCCATTGGAAAGCAAAGATACATTGGCTCTCTACGGCAATTCGGAGGCAAAAGAAGGCATCTTTGAGATCTAAGACTGTAAAGTAAGTAGCCCCGCCCGGAATTAAAGCAAGCAGGTTATACGGATTGGGCACGACTGGATGTATACTAACAACCGCATCATTGACTGCTCTCAAGTCCTGCACAGGTCGATACTCATCTGTACCGGGCTTTTGAACAGGCAGCAATGGGGTGTTCCAGGGGAAGTACAGAACTTTAGGATACCATACCGTATGAACTTATCCAGATAAGATTGGATGTTCTTCTTAGCCTTCTGCGGAATATGATATTGTCTCAGGCTTACTGGATAAACCCCAAGTTTTAGTTCGATTTTAATAGGTGGAATATTGCGGGCCAGTCCTGGTGGGTTGTTCTCTGCCCAAACTCCTGGTATGTTAAATAAGGATTCATCACTCCTCGGGTTTTGGCTAGTCAACACTGTATAAAGTCGCCACTCTTCTTCCTTTGGTACGGACAATGTCATAATACCTGAGGGTCCATTAAACTTTAAGGATGTTGTTCCATTTGGTAGGAACGTAATCTGCGCTTGTAATTTGGATAGCACATCACGTCCCAGCAATTGGACTGGACACTCAGGCATATAAAGGAATTGATGTTTTACTACGTGGCCTCCCAATGTACAGAGTCGACTTTTAAGAACCGGTTTTTCAGCACTTCTTCCAGTTGCTCCTATTACAGTAATAGTTCTTCCAGATGGAGGAGCAACTAGATTAGTCACCACCGAATGTTCAGCACCAGTGTCGATCATGAACGCACTCCTTTTTCCCCCTATTGATACATCGACCATAGGCTCCGCTCGACCAAGGGGATGGAGCCCGGTCGGTATCAATAGTCCTCCATGACCGTGTCAGCCAATCCCACAAAGTCCCTACCTTCTCTATCGCGGGACCTTTGCGCTGCTGGATAGTACCTATCTTCCCTTACACTTCCTCTGTTCCCATTACTCCCTCTATTACCATTACTCCCTCCGGGGCCTCCTCTACCTCTCGCTCTGCCTCTAAAGTTTCCGTAACCTGCCCTGGGTAAGTCTCTCTCATACTGCTCTCTTTGCGGACACTCATTCCTCCAATGCCCTTCTTCCTTGCAGTACGCGCACTGATTCCTACTCAAAGGCTCCCTATTCCATCTACCATCGCCTCTATCTGAGCCCCGTCTATCTACGCCTGCGATCGCTACCGCTAACATATCTGCCTTTCTACGCATCTTGCGCTCTTCCTCTTTCTTACTTTCTGTTTCCCTATTCATATATACTTTGTTCGCTACCTCCATTAGTTGGGTGATAGACATACCTGCAAACCCTTCTAATTTCTGTAGCTTGCGCTTAATATCTCCGTAAGCTTGGCTGACAAAGGCGGAGTTTACCATTCGGGAATTATCAGCGTCTTCCGGATTAAAGGGGGTATACAAGCGGTATGCCTCCAGTAATCGGTCATAAAAGACACTGGGCGCTTCATCACTTTTCTGAATCACCTCAACTGTCTTCGACATGTTAATAGCTTTCTTCCCTCCGGCTTTCATGCCAGCAATTATAGCATCTCTATAGGCTTTAAGTTGAGCCATATCTGCGCCATTTACATTCCAGTCAGGATCGGTGTTAGGGTAATGTGTTGCGGCCCATGCTGCCGGATTGGCTTGATTTAAAGCACGGGCTTCTCTCCTCTAGCGCCTTAATGGCCGCTTGGTTAATCCTTGTCCTTTCCTCATTATTGAACAATGTCATTAATAACTGCTGGCAATCAGCCCATGTCGGGTTATGTGTCTGAACTATCGAGGTGAACAGATCGGTCATAGCTTGTGGTTTCTCAGTGTACGAGGAATTGTGGGTCTTCCAATTTAAGAGATCGGTAGTCGTGAACGGGACATATACGAAGACTGGGTCAGCATGTGCCATTTGACCTGCGGCATCGATATAGGCTGACCCAGGATTCAGACGAAGAGGCATCTGATAATGTTTTAATTGTTGGGTACCGGTCAGTTGTCGGGTTAGTATGGGGCTACGTGGAGGGGCGTCAGTTAAAGGTTCCGGTCGAGAGGTAATAGGGCATGAGGATGTGGGAACTTGATTTTGTGAAAAATTAGTGAATAGTATACTCTGAGCCGAGCTTGAAGAAGCTTGACCGGAAGTTTGAAGTGGCGCCAAATCAGGATATTCAGATCTAATGGGGGTTGGTCCTGGTTCAGGAAGGGGAGTTTTAATACGAGGGGGGGTGGATTCTGTACTGGAGGAGGAAGTGGAAGTGGATGGGGGCAATAGGGGAAGGGGTGCAGAACTTCCTGCATTCGCGTCACTTCCTCTTAAAGGGAAGTAAGGGGGCGGCAAAGGGATCTCGGACTCAGGGGGCGTGTCCAAAATGGGCCTAACACCGGTCCTAGTGGACAAATAAGTCCTGGCCACCATGAGGCGACATTGCTCCTCGTGGCATATCCAGATCCATTTTGGCGAGTCGTTTACGGCCTGCCTCCAACAATCAATGTATGGAAACTGTCCGTAAAGTTCAGGCCTACCTGACACAGCCACGTGTACACGCTGTACCAGGGTTGGATCCAAACTGCCACGCGGCGGCCATGTCGCAACCAAAGTAGGCCACTCCCTAGTGCACAAAGTGACCAAACGAACAGGAGACATTTTAACCCCAAAATCACATATTTTGAATCCCTTTTTAAAATTCTTTACCATACAACCTAAGGGATCCGAAATCGCTGACTCTGACGCGCCCATACTTATCAATGGAACGTCGTTGACAACGAATACTATGCACGCGTTCTTATTCAACAGTCACACCCGTTTCCTCTGGCAACAGCACCACGCGGTACAGTTACCGAGTGAAACGTACACAATAACACAATAATCACTCAGGGAATTCCCGTACACACACAGCTGTTACACCA
>CAKOES020000768.1:0-18566 GCA_933207985.1 Pelobates cultripes
AAAAAAGGGACTTGTTGCCACATGGGACCAGAGATCTAACGTCCGTTAACAAGGGACGCAATAGCAAAGGTTGTAAGCTTGGTACGACTTAAACGCATTTCAGCCTGATTAAACTCCACCCCTTCATTTGATACCTTCATCTGATATTACATTGAGATGCTTTTTGACAGTGGCTTCACCCAAAAGCAAAAGTGGAAAATGTAATGGTACAACATTGCCAAATTCCATATGTGGCAAGTATAGGTAAGTATACCTAAAAACTATACTCAATGGATAGCAGGTTTTGGATAGTTTTAATCCCCTGAAGGTAAGGCAGCACCCGGACATTCCTTCCCCATAATGACTTTAATGGGCTGAAGTTGTTGGAGAGTTTCTTTATAACTTTCTTCTAAATATATATCTGTGAATGCTGCACAGCATGGCACTAAGAAAGTTCTAGGCAAGCTTCAATAATGTGCATCAATTTGGCTGCACATATAGAAATGACCGTGCCTGCATTGTCTATGTAGTACAGATAATTGAAGATTATGCTAGCTTTAGTGTACTAATAATCTTAATTTTAATAAGGACAGGAGGCGAGTATTTTGCATTAACTCTCTTTACTAAACTCCACAGCAGTAAAGAAAACGTAAAGAGTAACAAATAAATCACTGAGCAGCATAGTATATAAGGGTCATGCTGCCTGTACACTTCCTCTTTCTTAAAGCGACATCCAAGTCCAGATAGAGCTCGAACATCCAGAAACTCAATGAAACGGTAACTGCGGTCTCTGGCGAGCGGAACTTAAGGAGACTCCTGGTAACGAGATAGGAGGAGAGACCAAACGAAGCCGTCATCCCATCTTACGGAGTCGTGAGGTTAACGAACCAGCGACCAGTGGAAGTCCTGAAGAGGGTTACACTGAAAGGAGAGTATAAAATCGGTTAGGTACTGAACCGTAACTGTTCACGCCTGTGGGCTTTAACAGAATGGTGTAAATTAAACAGTACAGACAGATTGTAAGCTGGCCATAGGTTAAATATGTGTAGGTGTAAGCATGTTGTACAACTAAACTGTCCGTCTAGGTGGAAACACTGGGAATAGAGATGGAAGGGATACCGAATATGTGCAGGAGATAGTGGAACCACTAATATGAATCCCAAAATCCATCACCTTAAGATCCACTCCCCCGAGGAGTCAGGGTAGGGAACAAAAGGGAGGGAAAATACTTGCCTCCTGTCCTTATTAAAATTAAGATTATTAGTACACTAAAGCTAGCATAATCTTCAATTTTATAACATGACAGGAGGCTTCCTATTTTGCAATTTTAACGCTGAAGAAGTGACATCCCAGCAGAAGGGGGAGCGCGAAAATAAAATGTACGGAAAGTGGATTCCCTAGACCAGTCCGCCGTTCTGAGAATATCCGAGAGGGACGCCCCTGCCAGGAAGGCTGATGAAGCCGCCGCACCGCGAACGGAGTGGGCGCCGAAGGCGGGGTCTATACCTGCGAGGGAAAGGATCCAGCGGATCCATCGGGCCAAGGTGGTGACCGAGACTGGGGCGTGAGGGCGCACGTAGGAGACTAAGAGTTGGCCCGACGTAGAGGACCGGAGCGAGGAGGTAACCGAAACATACCTGCGGAGGATGGACACGACGCAAAGCTGCGGGTCGTCGGGAAAAAATGGGTAAAAGACCGAGGTCGAACCCGACTTAGTGCGACGGGAAATGTGAAACGTGACCCCTTCAGGGGCCACTTCGAAAGCGTCCACGTCGAAGGCCCGAACGTCCGAAACCCGTCGGAAAGATACGAGACAGAGGAGGAAAGCGCACTTAGCGGATAGTTGGCGTAGGGAGAGGCGGTCATTCGGAAGCCAATCCCTGAAGAAGCGGAGAACCAGTCCCACATCCCATAGGTGAGGGTATCTGGGGGCCGGGGGACGGCGGAGCCGCATACCGCGGAGTAGACGGCAGACCAGAGGGTCTTTGCCGACCGGGAGATCCCCGACGGGGGTGTGAGCCGCCGAAATCGCGGAGCGCACGACGTTGACCGAACGGTAAGAGCGGCCAGATGAAAACAAGGAGGAGAGAAAATTAAGAATCATGGGAATAGGTGCTGTAAAGGGATCGGAGTCCCGTTCCATGCACCAAGTAGACCAGGAGGTCCAAGCTGAAAGGTAACAGCGTCTAGTTCCCGGGGCCCATGAGTCCCATAAGAGGTCCCTAGCAGCCTGCGATAGTCCGCTGACTCGCCAGGAACCCCGGAAAGAGACCAAGCCACCAGGGGTAGCCGGTCTTCCAGGAGTAGTGGGTGGAGATGCCCTTTGGGATCCGTGAGTAGGTCCGGGAAGGATGGTAGGAGAAGAGGGTCCCTGTAGGAGGAGGCCAGGAGGTCCGGGAACCATGGTTGGCTCTGCCACAAGGGCGCTATGACAACCAGTTTGATCTGTTGCGTCCGTATCTGGTGTAGTGTTCTCGCAATCATGGAGAATGGGGGAAAAGCGTAGGCTCCTGTCGACGGCCATTGTTGGAGAAATGCGTCTGTCGCCTTGCTCTCCGGGTCCGGGAGCCAGCTGAAGAACTCCGGGGTCTGGTGATTGTTGCGAGAGGCAAACAGATCCAGGTGAAAGGGACCCCTCCGGGCTGCAAGGGCCCTGAAGATTCTCGTGTTTAGCTTCCAGTCGCTGACGTCTCTCCAGTGGCGAGAGAACCAGTCGGCTGTGAGGTTGATTTCTCCTGGCAAGTATTCTGCCTGTAGCGTGATGTTGCGAGGGAGGCAATAGTCGAAAATGCCTTTCGTGATATCCGACAGCAGGCGAGAGCGAGCGCCTCCCAGGCGGTTGATGTACTGGACTGCGGATACATTGTCCATGCGCAGGAGGATGCAGCAGTTGGATCTTTCCCGGGCCAAGCTGCGAATCGCGAAGGATCCTGCCAGGAGTTCGAGGCAATTGATGTGCATGGAGAGCTCCTGCGTCGTCCATGTTCCCCCCGTGGAGATGGTTCCGTTGGTGGCACCCCATCCCCACAGGCTGGCGTCTGATTCCAGTACGAAGTCTGGAGCGTCTCCGAATATGGCCCTGCCGTTCCAGGCTTGCATACTGTCCAGCCACCACGATAGTTCCTCGCGAACCTCCATCGTCACCGGGACGGGTTGGTCGTAAGTAGGCTTGCGGCGTAGGTATTTCGCCTTGAGACGTTGCATGGCCCTGTAGTGGAGGGGACCCGGAAATATGGCCTGAATGGAGGCAGAGAGGAGTCCTACAATCCTGGCCAGATTGCGTAGTGGAATGGAGTCGAGACGAAGAACCCTGCGAATCTCCTTGCGAATGGCTGTGATCTTTGAGGCTGGTAGCCTCAGAGTGCAAGTTGTCGAGTCGATCTCGAAGCCGAGGAATTGTATCGTCTGGGTAGGGGTCAGCTCCGATTTCTGTTGGTTTACCACGAAACCCAAAGACTCCAGTAGGGATACTGCCAGGTGAGTGTGTTGGCGTAGTCTGTGTTCGTCGGCGCAGAAGATGAGGAGATCGTCTAAGTAGATGATGCATCGAATGCCCCTTGATCTTAGGTGGGCCACCACTGGTTTTAGGAGTTTGGTGAAGCACCATGGGGCTGAGCTGAGCCCGAAAGGGAGGCAAGTGAATTGCCAAGGACGTCCGTGCCAGAGGAAACGTAGGAGTGCTCGACAGTCCGGGTGTACCGGGACTGACAGATATGCGTCCTTTAGATCGAGCCTGGTGAACCAGTCGTTGCTTCGAAGAAGGTCTCGCAGGAGGTGGATGCCTTCCATCTTGAAGTGGCGGTAGACCACATATGCGTTGAGGGCGCGTAGATTGATGACGGGGCGGTATTCTCCCGACTTTTTCCGAACCAGGAAGATGTTGCTGAAGTAACCACCCCCGTCGCGGACCGGCTGGATAGCCCCTTTGTCTCGGAGCTCGCGTAGCTCCGCGTTGACGAGGTTGTGGTCGGAGGATGACATGTGGATGGGGGAGGGGGCTGAACCTGAGAGGGGTTCCCCACTAGGTCTATGATATATCCCTGTACAGTTTGTAGGATCCATGTGTCTGAGCATAGGGCGGCCCAATTCTGGAAAGAAAGGGAAATACGGCCCGCAGTGCGGGTACATGGTAACAGTGGAGGAATGTGGGTCCTTACCTGCAGCAAAGCGGGAACGTCCGCGTCCGCGGGGTCCACGACCTCTGTCCGAGCCTCTGGAAAAGGGTTGTTGCCGGTAGTCCCTTGTCGGGTAAAACGGTGTTGGTTGGGTGCGGGGGCCTGAAGGCCAAAATCGGCTGGCGGCACGGCCCCGTTGCCGGCCAGCCCTTCCAAAAACCCCTCTGGTAGGGTTGCTTCTGAACACTCTGCGCATTGAGGACTGCGCCTTGTTAAGGGAGGTGAACACGTTCACGTGTTTGTTGAGTTCCTTGAGGAACGGTTCGCCAAATAATTTCCCTTGTGCCTGGGGCCCTATCTCCTTTGTGCCAAGGTCTGCCAGTTTGCCGTTAATACGGTACAACGCTGCTTTTCTTCTCTCCGAAGAGAGCGTAACGTTAGTGTTTCCGATGAAACAAAAACACCGTTGTGCCCACTCACGAACATCATGTGCCCATTCCCTGATGTCCTCAGCGGAGAAGGAATCGGCTTTGGTGTAGGCATCATCCGCCAAATACATAATGCGAGCCAGGGGGCCTACAGAATCCAGCAGGTTATCTTGGGCGCCCCATAGGCCTTTCTCCACCCCTCGTCGAGGGTCTCTACCACTGCGCATCATGAAGGTTGACATAACCTTGTCGAATTCCGGGGTCTGCGCGACCTTATCCGGCAGGGAAGGGCGTGGGCATTCTGACCTGAGTCGGCTGCGGACCTCTTTCTCCAGAGGTTTGCGGAGCCACAGGTGCATAAACCTAGAAAGGTGTTCAGGAGGCGACCAGTCACCCGACCTGGGGTGCCGAATGTTGCGGGGGTCGAACATCACTTGGCCTGAGGGGTCCAAGATGGTGTCTGAATCAAGAGGAGGTTCTGCGTCCACAGTGTCCTCGACACCTCCTGTCTGGGCCGCACCCAGGAGAGTCTCTCGCATGAAAGCGGAGACAGATTTCTCGTCCGAACCCCATGCGTCGTAGTCCGAGTCAGAGGCGTCAGCTTGCCATTCATCCAGCACTGACATGGACTGGGCTTCTTGCTCTTCGTCAGAAGAGTACTCCTGACGCGGGGCCGGGGTGTGTAATTTGGCAGACTTGTGCTTGGCAGGTGCCTTACCCTTAGTTGGTTTGGGTGTGCAATCTTCGCCTTTGTCATGGCGCTTTTTAGGGCGGGAATCCTCCCGTGCCTGGTGGTCGGACAATTCAGATTCCGACTCGTGGCGTGGACGTCTACGTTTAGGTACGTCAGGAGCCGAAGCTCGGGCCTTGGAGAGTGCCTTCTCCACAGAGGCAGCGACAGCTGCGTTAATCATGGCCTGGAAGTCCACAGGGACATTCTGGGAATCTTCCATGGTAGGGTAGGCTATAAATTATTGAAAGGCACAGTAATAAACAGGCACCCAGGTCTTGGTAGTAGGCGTAGGGTCAGATTTGAAAGTATTGTGGGAGCAAGCCCAGAATAACCCCAGCAGGGTATAGTAGTGACCTTATAAACTGGGGCTCACCCAGTTAGAGAGAACTGCAACAGCTAGTCTCCCAGTAAGCAGCGTCTTTATAGTGGGGGCTCACCCCGGTTGCACAGGGTTGGGACCCTTAAGTGCAGGTCACAGTAATAATAAACAGGCAGCAGCACTGACCTGACTGACCCAGCCACAGGATAGCTTGATAGAAGCAGATGAGGCACAGACTGAGTAGCAGGTTGAAAGCAGCAGATGGGGTGCTTGAGTAGGTAATCCTATAGTCACAGATGGTGTCAGACACAAAAGGTGAGGAAAACAGCAGTTTCAGAGGTACCAGCAAGCTAGCACAGCCACACTGAGTCCCTAATGAGATGCACGAGGCAAAACTAAGATGGCCGCGAGAATCTCGCGATGTCCGCGATCCAAAATGGCGGCCGCGAGGTAGGCCGCAAGCCGGGGACTAAATTTTGAGGCCGGCCGCGGATGGAAGCGGGCCGGCGCGAAAACGGCCGCGAATGAAACCGGCCGCAAGGAGGGAGCCCAGGAGGGCACTCCAGGGAAGGGGGGCAGTGGGGGAACCTGGGGGGACCAAGGGGAAGCCAAGGGAGGGTCCCAGGAGGTATAGAGGGGCAAATAGGGGCAGAAAAGACCCACAGAGAGCCCCTAGTCCCACAGCCCTGATGAAGATAGGAGAAAATATAAATATAAATAGAAATAAAAGGATGTAAACAAGTGGAAAATATGTTTGAAATATATATATAGAACAAAAGAAATGACAATAAATGTAGAAAGCTCCAGGGGAGCAAATATTCTGACCTGTCTGCGATGGAGCAGTAAAGAAAGAGGGAGTGTACAGGCAGCATGACCCTTATATACTATGCTGCTCAGTGATTTATTTGTTACTCTTTACGTTTTCTTTACTGCTGTGGAGTTTAGTAAAGAGAGTTAATGCAAAATAGGAAGCCTCCTGTCATGTTATAAAATTTATTAATTATTCATTGATTTGATTATGGCTAATTTAATCAGCAGAAAAATGTGCACAGTGCACTAGCTAGATCTGCCTAATCCACCTGTGAGATGCAACAAAAGGGAAATTGAAAATAAAATACACTCCTTAATAAAATGGAAAGCACTGTATATCTTTTGGCTGGGTAATTAGTGCCTTTGAGTGTACCTAAAAAGATCCTACGCGAATTTCATAACATATTCTTGAAATTTGTATGCGGACACTCAAAACCTAGAACTTCTCATAAAATCGTAATTTAAGGGACGTGGAGTATAACTTCCAGATGTGTTTGTCATACGAGTCCATTATGATTAGAGATGAGCGGACACCTGGATGTTCGGGTTTTGGGCACTAAAATGGCTCTAAAGTCCTGGAGCGGGCTAGAGGGCTGCAAAAGGAAGTAAAATGTATTGCCTAAGTACTAATATACTTACCCAGTGGAAGAAGAAGAATTTTAAATAAAAAGTATACAAACATAGCCAGGATTCAGCTGTAAGCATTTGCAGCACTTACAACAATCAAGTAACATACATTCATATAAAATGTAAGTTATTTAGCCAGTCAGTGTGATGACAGGAATGAATAAGTAGATAACTCCCTAATTCCCACGGTATTAGAGTGGGTGGGGGCCCTAAAGTAAAATAAGGGGGGGACCTATTATCCTCCTCCCGGCCCCCACCCATGAGTGGAGGGTGGGGGCCCTAAATAAAAATTGGAGGGGGGACCTAATGTCCTTCCCCGGCCCCACCCCTGAGTGGTGGGTGGTGGCCTTAAATTATAGCAAGGGGGGCGGGACCTAATTTCCCACGCTGTGTAATTTGACTCATAACACTCTGATTGGTTACTTAATCTACCAATCAGTGTTAGGAGTCAAATTACACAGTGTGGGAAAATTCCAAAGAACTTTCCCACACTGTGTAAAATGACACAGAGCACTCTGGTGGATTTTAAGCCAACCAATCCGAGTGCTGTGATAGGTAAATGTAGAGACTTACCTGTCAGTCTCTTCATTTACCTGCTAGAGCACTCCGATTGGATGGCTTAAACCCACCAATCAGAGTGCTCTGAGCCTAACTGCAGGGTGGGGTAAGGCTTTATAAGCCTTCCCCCGCCCTCACGAGCTCAGTCTGCGCGAAGCCCTCAATGGGTGAAGATGGATTATATTTTTTTTAAGTGCGTCGGTTATTATGGATTTTTATTTGCCCTTTTTTGGGGGTTGAAAAATGAAGATTTTAGAAGAAAGAAAACATTAAATGCTAAGTTTTATTTTATTTTTACTTAGGTACTTAGTTAAAGGTCCCCCCCCTCACTATTTTTAGGATGAGGAAGGTAGGGGTTCATTTTTGGGGGGGACAGGGGAGGTGACTAGGGGTTTGAGGACCCCTTAGTCACCTGGGTAGGGGGGTTAAATTTTTTAAATTTTTATTTAGGGCCTTCACCCGCCGCTCGGGGGTGGGAACAATAGGCCCCCCTATTGGTATTTAGGGCCCCACCCACTGCTCAGGGGTGGGGGCAAGGAGGAAGCACACTAGGTGCCCCCAAATTTTTATTTAGGACCCCCACCCACCGCTCAGGGGTGGGGGCCAGGGGGGGAGGACATTAGCGCGCCCCCTATTCTAATTTAGGGCCGCCGCTCAGGGGTGGGGGCCAGGGGGGAGAACAATAGGTCATGGGAGAAATAAGCCCACTGGGGCTTGCCTCACAATTTTTCTCTAACTATGAAGATACATACAACAGACTCTTACACCTCTGTTGGTTGTGTAGTTGGTGCGCTTTGAGCGTAGACACTTGAGCTGGCCAATGGGCTTATCCTCATCAGGGTCACTTTAGTGAGCCTCCCTTGTGGCTGCCATCACCTGGAACTGACCACCTGCGAGCTTAGGTGTGATGTCTCTCCAGCGTGTGAGCTGGATGGGCTTCTGGCTTTTTCATTGCACTATCCTCAGATTGTTCTGAGGATGGTTTTCTCATATGCGCCTTGTTAGTTTGCAGCCTAGGTGTCAGGCAGGGTAGATCACAATGGCTAAATACACAATTTGTATCAGTCGATTTGATTCTCATTACCATATAACCTCATTTTGAAGAGC
Source organism: Pelobates cultripes (assembly GCA_933207985.1). Classification (NCBI taxonomy): domain Eukaryota; kingdom Metazoa; phylum Chordata; class Amphibia; order Anura; family Pelobatidae; genus Pelobates; species Pelobates cultripes. The sequence continues at coordinate 8,677 of CAKOES020000768.1, forward strand.
TTGGTTCTTAGTACTAGAGTTCTACCAATGAAATCTCAGACGGTTTGATGTGTAAAGGCATTGATGAATTCTGCAGTTAGACGTTTTAATTCAGGCTGAAAACTGTCTGAACTCAGGAGAAGCTATTCTGACATCCACAATTTAATTGCCATGCAGAACATGGAAAATAAAATTTCTCACACGTTTTTTAATTTATTTTTTAGATTCATATTAAATTGTTTCATATATGAAAATATTTGTTGTGAAATGATAGCCCTATTTCTCCTGAACATAATGATGTATAATAAGCGTGGGTGCATTTAATACGAAAGAGGTAAATTATGGTTGAACAGACATAGAGCTCAAATTCCATTTTTTATTTTTAAATTTTTTTTTTTTTTTCTCAGAACTTGGACAATTTCTTTTGTCCTTAAAAGAATAAAATTAATGTGGTGTACTAAAGAGGGGGTGCAGAAAACTGCAACAAAGTATCAGTTACTGTGGCGAAACCGGCCTCGCCACGTGTCCTTGGAGGGGGCTGCTTGCCCGCCTCTTGCCTTTGGACTATGGACCAGACTTTATGTGAATGTGTTAACCCAGATAGCTATGCCATGGAGCCCATTCGTGTAGTTAAAGACTTCGGCTCCATGGCAATTGAACTGTGTGAATAGGATCTGAGCGCTATTCGGTAGTTTTGTGCGCTCAGATCCCAACTATCTGGGGATATGTGACATGTCTGTGTTTTATGTATAAAATGTGACTTTGTGTATTTTATAATATTTTAATGCTTTGTGCTCACCATGTGCATAATGGAGTCTTGTGTCTGTCCTGGGAGATAATTGAATTACTTCTCACTTATCTCCAGGATGGAAGACTCTGAAACTGGTTTGGGCCGGAAAGCCATGCTTCATTTAGTCACAAAGGACTTTCCCTTAACTTTTGAACCCCTGGTCTGATTCGTGCCATTTTTTAATATGTTGTTCCCCTGAATGGATTGATTATGAAAATGTATGTTTTATGTTTGTGACATGTATATTTTAGAAGTTATAAATATTGTGTAAAAACTGTATTCCTCTGCCGGTGATAATGAGATTACTCATTGTGTTCAGTAATCATATCACAGGCAGAGGGGAGGATTTTGTGTGGGAGTGTCTGGGTGTATTGTACGGATTGATTGGTTGTTTTGTAACGCCCTGTGGGCTGTACTATGTTTGTGGATTGGGAATAAAAGAGACTGTATGTGACAGTACAGGGAGTTCCTGTTTTAACCCTCAAAGTGAAGTGTCGTCTCATTATTGGGGGAAGGATTTATTGAATGCTGTTCCAGTTTGACTGCTAGGAGAGTAAACCTATTCGTACGGTTCCTATTCAACTGTCTACGGCATTCATATGCTTGGGAGAATTTATTTGTTTCTCCGGTTCGGTCCTCAGGAAGCGCTAGGAGCATCCTTCAACGGAGGTACCCAGTCGGGGTGCCAGGTGATCCGTTACAGTTACCATTCTGAGTACAGCTGTACTCAGAACACTCCTGTAGCATTTGATCAGTTTGTGGTTAGAATCAGTTTTACTTGCAGGCCACAAACCTCAATAACAAAACCGAAAGGCCAATATTTCAAATCTACATAGTGTCATTTTAAGTGTCTGCATATATTTAACCAAAATTGTCAGCTAATCTGTCACTAGCAAAGGATTAAGAGTAGTACTTCAACAGAGGGGACTCTCAAGTATTGAAAGATACTTGGGGTTCCTGGGTAGCAGCAGGGATTTAACCTCTTCTGGACAGTTGACAGCGCCCCATCTACACACCCACAAATTTAGTGATTTTTCGTGACTGAGTTGCCTCAAGGTGTTTTAGTTTTGCGCCGCATGCTATCTATTTTACTCCAAAGGGCGAAAGAGAACCCCAGTCATGACGGTAAGGGTTAATTAGCCAGCTTGTGTCAGTTCTCCACGGAGCTCGATAAGAGTATAACTCCTCTGGTCAAAAGCTAGCCCCACATCCTTCCCTCTTCTTCCAACCCCCGCCCACCACCCCCCTTTCTTCCTTTAACTACTTCAAAGGATACAATAATTCCATAATGTTTGTGTATAGATTCAGCTTTGCCAATGCAGATTCTTCCAAAGGCAGACTTTCTATCTGCCCTGTGTTTCCTAGTATTCTACTATAGTAATTTATCCCCCGACACTTTGTTTGTGAATCAACTCTTTGGTATGAAAGACTTCCCCTCTTGAATAAGATGGTCTTTCAGCCCATTTTATTAATGAAAAATTCCAGGTTACATTAGGATATTTTCATTTGGGTAGATGGAGGGATTGAATAATTTACCACAGAAGATGGTTAGACTCGAAGTTATTTACAGAAGGTCATGAGAGGGTTACTGCTCCTTAAAGGGATTCTCTAGTGCAAGGAAAACATTCCTTTTCCTGGCAGTGCAGGTTCCTGCAGTGCCCCTCTCCCTCCCACCCCCCATACAATGCTTTCCTATGGTGATTTTGGGGACGCTGGAGGTTCTCATATAGAGTGAGGATGTCCAGCGTCGCTGAAAACACCTTTCGTGTTCTATGAACACGGAACTCCTAGTAGACAGCCACTAGAGGAGGACTTAACCCTGCAATGTAAATATTGAAGTTTATGAAAACTGCAGTAATTACACTTGCAGGGTTAAGGGTAGTGGGAGTTGGACAGTTTGACATTTAAAAAAAAAAAAAAAATCCTATATATAGTGAAACAGACACATAGACATATACAGACACACATACTAACAGACACAAACTCGCATAAGGACATACATACATAGACAGACATATACGTACTGACATATACATACAAACACATACGTACTGACATACATACACACAGACAGACACACACACTGAAATACATACATTCAAACACATACTGACATACATCCACAGACCTATATAAGCACACTGACATACATACAGGTAGATAGACAGACACATACTGACATATATACACAGACACACACAGACATACATACTGACATACTGAAATGCATACAAACACACTGACATACACGCACACATACTAAAATACTAAAATACATACATACATACTTACTGACATACATAGACATGCATACACACACAAACACATACTGACATACATACACTGATACACACACAGACAGACAGATGCATACATACATACATACATACACACACAGACATACATACTGACATGCTGAAATACATACATGCATACAAACACTGACATACATACTTAAATACAGACAGACAGACACCTACTGACATGCATACAAACACATGCATACAAACACATACATATACACACACAGACATACATACACAGAGAAAGACATACACACACACACACATACACACATGCATACACACAGCTAAATTTTCCTACTTTTTTTGCAGGAGGATGGCTGTGGCTGATGGGAGTCAGTGTGGCTCTTCCCTCCTTGCGACATGTCTTTCTTCCTTCCCGCGCGGAGGGAGCTGGGAGGAAGTGATGGACACCTACTCCCAGCAGTACTTTGCGGCTGCTATTGCACGCCGCACTGCTGACCCGGCCCCTGAAGTTATAGGGCCCATCGGGTGGCTCAGAGTGCTGGGGCCGGGTTCAGGATTCTGGCGGGCCTGACCCGGCCCATGGGCCATAGTTTGAGGACCCCTGATCTAGACGAAAAATAATTTCAGCATCAGAGTCTGTGCTTATTCTCCAGGCAAAGGAGCGGAGTCGCTCAGCATTAGCAAGGTTCCTTCAAAGTAAACCCCTGTGTCTGAGAAACAACTTCTCCTCCCTCTCCCCCCCCTTACTATTTCACAAAAATAAGCAGAAGTATTCAAATAATGTTTGTGAAAAGTGCCATTTGGGCAGCAGTGTAATTGTGGTGCTTGTAGGATTTTAGATGATTATACATCTGTCTGACCATGTTTGGACAATCTTGTATTCTCCTTGCAATATATCTGACAGTTGTCTAGCATCTCCAGTTGAATAACTGTTAACAAACTGTAAATTACTCTTTTCTAGGTCCTGGTGATTATCAATGGATTATTGCTGTTTTAGGCATTTTAGGCATTTTAGGCATTCGTGAGTATATTATTTAACTTTATGGTTATTACATATGAGTTCAAAGCTAGGGATCGACCGATATTTTTTTTTTTTTTACAGCCGATTCATATACCGATAATCTGTGAACTTTCAGGCCGATAGCTGATAACTTGCCAATATTCTGTACATTTACCATTTTTAAAAAATAAACTATTTAAGGTAAATGCACAAAATATACATGCCACATGTAGTGGATGCAGTGTGTTTAGACAGGGGAGCTGTGTGTGTGTGTGTAGTGGATGCAGTGTGTGTTTGTGTAGTGTGTATATAATGAATGCAGGGTGTGTTTTTTTTAGTGTGTGTGTATAGTTGTGTGTGTGTGTGTGTGTGTGTATATAATGCAGCGAGTGTTTGTATAGTGTGTGTGTATATATAATGCAGAGTATGTTTGCATTATATATATATACACACACACACACACACACACACACACACACACACACTATACAAACACACTCTGCATTATATATACACACACTACACACACACACTGTACAGAGTGTGTGTGTGTGTGTGTATATATAATGCAGAGTGTGTGTGTTTGTGAAGGGATGTAATTTGTGTAAAATGGGTGGTGGGGGGCATTTTTTATTTTAATTTTGTTTTTAATATTTATAGGTTTTATTATTATTTTTGTCCCCCCTCCCTGCTTGTTACCTGGCCAGATAGGGGGGCTATGGCATTCCCTGGTGATCCAGTGGCATTGGCTGAGCAGTTCAGGGGCCGGCAGCAAGCTGTTACTTACCTTTCCAGCAGCTCCTCCAGCTCCCCAGTTTAAATATCGGAGTCTGCGTGGGGTGCGGAGCATTGCCATGGTAACCCGTGTCAACGCTCTGACGGCCAAAGCACTCACGAGATTTACACTGGGGAGCTGAGGAGCTGCTAAAAGTAACAGCTTGCAGCCGCCCCCAGGACCGCTGGGCTTGTAAGGAGCCCGGCGGTCATGGTATGTATTATCGGCAATATCGGTATCTATATTGGCCGATACCGAATATATCGGTAAAACCGATAATCGGTCGATCCCTATTCACAGTATGGGCTTTGGTAAAGGTATCTTGACTTGCTTTTAAAATAACAAATGAATAGGATGTTAATAGATGAAAAGTATATCAAATTGTCTTAAAAAGTAGCACAAAGTGTTAGCTCATAGGCATGGCAGAAAATTACTATAGTCAGGACAATTAAACTTGAGGAAATCTCCAAGCACCATAACCATTACTATTTTTGCTTAATGGTTTTGGACAGAAAATGCAAAATTTAAATGGTGTACTGACAATACTTGCAAGACGGGTTTATTTCACTAAATCAGTTAATTGTAGAGCATTGACAATTAAGTGAGGCTTCAGAAAATGCATTGGTTGGGGAAAAAACAGAACCATACCAACATTGATGGATTATTTAACATTGCAGTACAGAGAGGGAACTTGACCTTAAATGTGTGCTTATATTCACAAAATTCACACCAAAAGACTTTGAGTCCTGGCCATATATTGATTTTAGAGGGAGTATGGAGATTTTGTAATTTATATACTGCATTCTTTTCACATTGAGAAAGCATAAACTACTTAGTTTTATGTTCCAAACCAAATGTGATGATGATAGTGATGAGGTATAGCTGGTGCAATAAACATACGAGTAGAGTTTCAGGTCAGTTATAAAAATTAGGGGGTTATATAAATTGTATTTTATTGTCTGGATCATTGTTATGCTTCAAGTTCTCATGGTCTCTTGTTTATTTCAGGGTTTTTTTGGGTATTTACGACACTAGATGAAAAGACTGGAGACTTGGAGGCGTTGAACTGCCTTGTCATTTTTGCTATCTTTCTCTTGTCCCTCTACCTCCTCATGACGTTATAGTTAATGTATGGTGCTACACAATAGGGGGTCTGGACCACTCTAGGTGCACACAAGTGAAAAGATGAAGGAATTGATCATTAACTGGAATCATGAAATTTGAGATCTATTACTGCGCAAGATACTTCCCCCGCCAACTGCCAGAAATAGAAGATAATGTCCATCCATCAACGTTCAGAAAACTGTCACTTGCTGTTTGTGGTCAGTGACATCATTATGCAACGTGGCACATTCTCTTTTTATATATATGTGCCAATACAGATACAGGTTTCTATTTTTATTTTGCCTTTTTCTTCAGGCCCTGGGGGGAGAGCGCAGCTAAGCGGACAAGGGCACATGTAGGAGTGTGGGGATAAGCGTGGATAAGGTCGGCTGATGGCGGGCATTGGAAAGATATGATTTTTATGACGAGGGGGGAGGTGAGAGGAAGTGGTGATTAGGAACCACTGTATGTTTATTGGCAAGGACGGTTGGGTCACTGCATAAGCCTATGTGTGAGGTTATATATGTATATATGTTAATGTATGATTATTTATGTCTAACTTTTTTGGTTAATGAAAAAGAAGAGATTTTATAAATAAAGTTATGGATGAGTTATGCAGTAATTTAGTGTGTGATAATAAATGCTGTTGCCTGTTTCATCCATACTAAGTGGTCTGTCGTTATTGGGGGGGTTGAATGGGGTTAGTTTTTGTTCTAGGAAGCATTGCGATTCCCCACTACGTTCATACAAGAACTATGCAACGACTTCTATAGTTGACATGTAATGCCAAATACCTGCCATGTCAGTATACCTGACTTGGTGACAACTTGTGCCTTTCTTCTGAATTCTAATGTAATGCTAAGAGTGAAATGTTAGTCCATTCAACCCTCTCCCTTCCTTACTGTAGGAATATGACCCATTCAAACATCCTGTAATATTTTAAAGCAGGGGGTGAGCTGAACTTTTCCAGGCATTATATCTGTGACTAGTGGCTTCTGGCTGAATAATAAATTTCTCTACAGGCTGGTAATCATTCCTCAAGTATCAATGATGGGGAGTGAGACTTTATTGTCTAGATATCATTCTGCAAAATACATGAATATAACATTTATACTCGATTTAGATGGTGAAGTTAACTGCTGTGTACTAGCTTTGAAGGCCAATAGTATTTGAACAGTGACTCTGTTTTTGGTGCTTCAGCAGTATGAATTTGAAATTAAACCATGACGCAAGTCCCGCGGCCGTCAGATTGTTGCCACTGGTTACCATGGTAACACTCCGCGCAGCACACAGGCTGGGAAGGGAAGTAGGAGTGTAAGAAAGTAAGACTCCCATTCTAGTCTTTAATCATTAGCCTTATACTCCCGTCCTGCCAAGATTTATGGGATAAGTTGTTTAGCCTCTAGCTGCAATTCCACCTATCACAATAAAAAATGTTTAATCCATCATCCTTGTTTAACACTGATCAGCTGATAGCTCTGAGTTAACCCACCTGAGATGCACTCTTGATAAGTGTAGAAGCGAAAGGCTGTGGTTATTGGGGAAAAAGCTCTGTTTTGTCAAATTAATAGAGGTAAGAAGCATTAAATAAAAATGCCTCCCCCCCCATATTTTACACACATTACATGCCTACACAAACACTCACTGCATTTACTATACACACGCTGCATTCAGTACCATAAAAAAAGTCTGACTGGCATGTATATTCTGTGTATTTACCTTAACAAAAAAAATAGAAAAAAAAAATAAACATGTTCAGTTATTTTTTCAAAATGGTAATTGTACAGAATATCGGTATCAGTAAGTTATTGGCTATCGGCCTGAAAGTTCACAGATTATCCGTATCGGCTCTAAAAAAAAAAAAAAAAAATCAATATCAGTCAATCGCTAATAGGGCCATGATTTAATTTTTTTATTTTTTTTTTTATAAGCGTTCCAATTGATTTAATATTTTTGGATACAGTTATAAAATCATTTAATATTTTTATATATATATTTTTTTAATATATTGATTATTTGGGGGAGGGGGTATCTTTTAAGTAATTAAGTGTATCCAAAAATATTACATTATCTAAAAAGCTTATCCAAAATATTAAATTGAGGCCTAAATTTGAAAACTTTTGTTTATGGTTTTTCCCTAGATGCAAGTTATGGGAACCTGATTGCTGACGTTCCCATACTTTCAGAAATGACAATGTTTTGATTGTCAGGTTAAACACATCTCTAGTGGTTCCCTTCCCACTGTAAAAACCTAGTTAGACTCTGTAATTCAATCAGTGATTCTCATAGATAATTTAAATAACATTTAACCCCTTAAGGATACATGAAATGTGTGACCTGTCATGATTCCCTTTTATTCCAGAAGTTTGGTCCTCAAGGGGTTAAACATTTAAATACATGAGGGAATCAACACAGTAAAGGAGGAGGCAATATTTAAAAGAAGAAACACTACCACAACAAGAGGACATAGTCTCAAACTAGAGGGGCAAAGGTTTAAAAAATATCAAGAAGTATTACTTTACTGAGAGGGTAGTGGATGCATGGAATAGCCTTCCAGCTGAAGTGGTAGAGGTTAACACAGTAAAGGAGTTTAAGCATGCGTGGGATAGGCATAAGCCTATCCTAACCATAAGGCCAGGGACTAATGAAAGTATTTAAAAAAATTGAGCAGACTAGATGGGCTGGTTCTTATCTGCCTTCACATTCTATAGAGAGCATTTGATTGGCTCAGTGCTGCAATTTGCCACTCGTGCGCACTACCCTGCGATTATCACGACTGCTGATCTCAACAGAGAAGGCTGTGTGGTTGCTGGTAGACCAGAGTGCCTTGAGATAAGTAAATATCACCTTTTTAACCCCTTAAGGACACATGACATGTGTGACATGTCATGAATCCCTTTTGTTCCAGAAGTTTGGTCCTTAAGGGGTTAAACCCTCAAAGTAGTAGTGCCAGTCATCTAAATAGGTAGTGTAACACTATAGCATTAGGAGTATGTGTATTCTTAAAGCTACATACCAGTGTTTTCCAATCACTGTACTGCAGAACCCTGGGGTTCCGAGAGAGAGAAAGTTCTGCTGCAAGTTTTGCCACATCAAAGATTGCCACCGCTGCCCGGTGTCCCCCCAAGTCAGAGACCGCCATCTTATTCCCGCGAACTGTTGGCCATTTCAGACTCGGTTGGTTGTGAGCATTGATACAGACCGGTTGCGTGTAGCTAATCTCATTCTTTCAGCTATTTGTGTTGCTTCAACCAGTATTGTGCCCAATCTGGCTTCATATGAGGGAAATTATTTTATTGATAATTTCATTAGAAATAAAAATGTTTAACTCCTTAAGGACGGCAGGCATGCTATGCTGTCCTTAAAGGGGCGGGCGGTCCACCTGCTGCAGCTTTTGAGTAAAAAAAAAAAAAAAAAGGCAAAAAAACTAATATGAACCCTAACTTTGGCCAGCGTTTGTGGCTACTACAAAAGACTGGATATATCCCATTTTGAATACCATGGATTGTCTAATTTTTCAAATGGTATGCCATGATGGGGTTGGTTTTCATTCCTGGGTTGCTATACGGTCTCAAAGGCAATATAGGCCTAGCAAACCTATCTGTCAAATTTCAATGTGCAAACATGGAAAAGGGGAAAGCCCTACATTTGACTCCTGTAAGTCTCCAAAAAAAACAAAAACTGTACATTTGGGGTCCTTATGTACTCATGAAACATTTCTGAATACAAATTTTATTGCAGTAAAATCCAACAGCATTATGACATTTACAGTTAGTCAAGCAGAACTTGAAAAATAACTTCTTAATTTCTCTCACTTTTTATATTTTATTCATATTAAATAATTTTTCATATATAAATATATGAAACGAAAGCCCTGTTTTTCCTGAACAAAATTATAAATAAGTGGGCGTGCACTTAATATGAAAGAGGTGAATTATGGTTGAACCACATGTAGCCCAAATTCCAGGTACA
>CAKOES020000769.1:0-18475 GCA_933207985.1 Pelobates cultripes
ACAAAACCACTTCAGGCTTAAACTCCTTAAGGACACATGACATGTCTGACATGTCATGATTCCCTTTTATTCCAGAAGTTTGGTCCTTAAGGGGTTAAAGACTAGTTTCATTTACTTTATTTAGTAATTACGTTAATTATAATCTTTCCAAAATGTATTGATGGGTACGCAATGACACCAAATGTGGATCAGATTGCCTTCATTAACATTACATTTCCAACACCTATCTGACAACTCTGGGTAGATTTTTTTTTTTTTTTTTAAGATGTTTTGGTGTTAAATACCATCTATTTGAAAGCTTGATTTGTATTTCAGTGAGGTTTAGGCAATGTATAGGTTTATATACTTTAGTTAGAGAACTCATCCACTCTTCTTCATTTTCCCATTTTTATTCAGTCCTATAGGTTTGTTATGTCTCCATCTATTTGCCAGTAGATTTTTGTAGTTCTTTAGTTCGAGAAGGTGTATAAGATTTATGATTTTCTCCCCCTTGTTTTTAAGGAGATAGTCTGCCATAAAACCTTTGATTTGCAGATAATTAAAAGTTTCTTTAGAGGGAATATTAAATTCCTCCATAATTTAAATGAAGAGCTTAATTTTGTGTTCCGCTACTATGTCTTTGAATTCCCTTATCCCCTCATTCTTCCAGGTATCTATTTTTATATTATCTAACATATCTGGAATGGTACAGAAAGGAAGCACATTCATTATTCTAAGTCCTATTTCAGTTGTGAGTTTATCCCACCAACTCGTTAATTCTTTGAAATATCTGATTTTGTTCATGCCTCTTTAATGATTTTTTTAATTCACGTCTAAGACCCAGAATAGTGAGGATAGGTTTCCTTCTCCAGTTTTTGCTTTTTCCATTTTGTACCATGTTTCTTGGGTTGCTGCATTGTTTTGTGAAAGCAATATATGAAACAGTCGATTAGTCAGATAACATTGTAGAATTTCTGGGCACCCCAAATCTCCATCTTGCCTTGACCTAGCCACATTTTTCATTTTAACCCTTGCTTTCTTGTCATCCCATACAAAGTTAAAGAAGGATGAGTGTAGTAGAGAAAGCCAATTTTTTGGGAAGTTGAGAGGGATCATTCTCCATAATTACAGCCATTTTGGTAAAATATATGCTTTTAAGATATATAGTCTACCCAACCAAGAGAAACACAAACCTTTCCAGTCCCTTAAGTTTTTATTGTTTTTTTTTAATAAGGGTAAGAAGTTGGCTTCTATTAGGTCTTTTAGCTCTGAGGTTATGCCTATGCCTAAATAAATCAATTTTGGCAATGAATAGTGATTTCTCTTTCATTCATTTTGTATCCTGAGACTTTAGAGTATTTTTTATTTATCTCCTTCATTAACTCTAGGTTCTTCTAATGTTAATAAGATATTGTCTGCATAGACGATAAATAAATCAATTTTGGCAATGAATAGTGATTTCTCTTTCATTCATTTTGTATCCTGAGACTTTAGAGTATTTTTTATTTATCTCCTTCATTAACTCTAGGTTCTTCTAATGTTAATAAGATATCGTCTGCATAGATATTTAAATTTTATTCGTCCTAACGCGTTAGTGAAACCTTGAATTTTTTTGTATTGTCTTATTAAAATCGTTAGGGGTTTTAACAACATTATGAACAATAAAGGAGAAATGGGGCACCCTTGCCTTGTCCCGTTTTTAATATTAAAGTTTTGTGAAGTAAATCCTGACCCTGTAACTTTTTCTGATGGAGAATTCTAGAGAGCGAATATAACTTGTAGTATTGAACCAGTAATTCCATATTGTTTTAGGGTAGCGAACATGAAACCAATCCTGTCAAACGCTTTCTCTGCATCTATTGACAGTAACATTAGAGGGGTTTCATTGTTCTCTGTTTCTTCTAATATGTTTATTATTTTTCTAAGATTATTGATTGAGGACCTCCTTGGTATGAATCCTACTTGATCATTGTTGATTAATTGTGGTATAACTATTTTAAATTTTTCTTCAAGAATAGAAGAAAATATTTTAATGCCAGTATTGATTAACGAAATGGGTCTATAGTTGTAAATCAATTCTGGATTGTTATCTGCTTTGGGGATGGGAACAATATTCGCTCAACTCTCCAGGACAGCCTCCTGTTCTCATTATGTAATTAAAGATAAGTTTCCTTTTAATTGGTCTTTTATCAGTTTATAAAATGTATCTGTAAAGCAGTTTGGGCAGTGTTTATTTTGAGCTTCTATAGTGATTTATTACCTTCTACTTCTGTTATGGGCTGGTTTATTAGTTTTAATTGGTTGGGTAGAATTTTTGGCATATCTAATAAACCAGTATTTCACATACTAAAATAACGTAGCGGCCCTCTGGGCCTAGTTTTTTTATGTTTATATTTAGGAACACATTTTTAGATAACAAATGCCACACTTCTTTTTTTATTTTCTAAAGCCATATTTATAATGATGGGGTATTTTGTTGAACTTATTGGATTTTATCTAGTGAGTTTCTTGAAGGGCACAAATTTGTACCTGATTTTTTATCAAGAAATCTAAAAAGTTATAGACCTTTTACATGGTGTATTGAGTAGTAGTAGTGTTCACACTCTGCAAACCGCAGCTTAATTGTTATATTGTATGTGCCTGTATGGTCGCCGTTCGGCATACGAACCATGTGCGGCGGCCATCTTACGCATAAAAATCTCAGCAGTGTTTGGTCGTCGAGTGTCTGGAACTTAAATCGGACACTCAAACAACCGAACACCACTGAGACCTCCAGAGTTCTATAACTCAAGAACGGATGGACTAGTCAGCCCTCCGTTCGGTAAAATCAATGTCCCGAACAAGGGGATTGATGCGAATGGGAGATTAGCTGTGGATGGCAGGTATTTCTATGTCTTTTAACTCCTGAACAGAGACCGACCGCAAGGCCAAAACACATAGAGCCTTTTTCGGATACCACCTCGTGTGCGGTTGGTCAAATTACACCCTCCACCTAACTCCCGAACCCCTGGTCCGATCTGGGTGAATTTTGGATATGTTAGTCACCCAGATCAGGGCTACCAGGGGGTATCACAAGTATTATTCGAACTGCTTGTTTTGGGGTACATCCAGAACTCGGGGAAAACTACAGCATGATTAATGGGATTATGTGTCACACTGAGGGGAGGAGATGTGTGGGAGGTAACTGTTACACTACTGGATACTGTACTGATTAATGTGAATCCCTCCCTTGCATGGGAGAAAGCTTTATAAGGAGGTTGTGTGGATTAAAAGTCAGATGCTGTGTGTCATCCAGTTATTGGGATCTGTATGGGAATATTCGTGGATTACCTTGCTTGCTGGGATTATTATTATTCTATAGTGTTTGTTTAACTTGTTCCTCCCTGGGATCTTTAGTGGAGTTTACCTGTGAAATACCAGCTCTCCGCTACACTTATCATGTTAAATATATGTGCTTGAGCAACTCCTAATCATAATCTACATTTATACATTTTCCTTGTTCCTTGGTTTTATTTCCCCTTGGTTCCTAGTTTTCCTTATTACTTATCTGCTTGTGTTTTCCCATTATCCCCTTGTGCTCTTAGTCACCTCCCCAAAAAAAAAAATAATAAAAAAAATAGATACGTGTGTGTGTATATATATATATAGATCCATAGTTCTTATTTTCATATATTCTTCTCTTTCATCTTCCCTACTTGAGGAGTTGAGTGTCGCTAGTGCCAATTTATTTGAAATAGTTGGGACTTTGCTGTTTGTTGACTGGTGATTGGAGCTACTTCCAATTTTGTTTGCAGTTAGCCAGCTTTTTTTGTAGATCTTCTGCTTGATTTAAGGGAATAAACTTTCCTTCATGTGATATGATAAATACCGATGGGGGTTCCCCACAAAAATTAATACTGCCTTGTCTCAGAATTGATGTACCATCAAAAAAGGTTATTCTTTTTTGTCTTGTTGGCCAAATATTTTCAGGGTTTCCTATTCTTCTGCGCATTTGTTGCTTCTTATGGCTCTCAGTATTTGCGTCTTAAGTTTGAAAGACGTGAAGCATTTCAGTACATCTCTTGGAAGGTGGTCTGGGACCCCTTTAGGTTTATTCACTCTATGGCATAGCTCCATCATAGGGGTTCTGGAGTCCCATTCCACCTCCAGATGTTTGATAAAGTCCTCTAAATAGGACTCCAGGTTTTTTGCATTTATTTGTTCTCATACTCCTCTAATTCTTAAGTTGTTCCGTCTTGACTGGTCTTCCAGGTCTATCAATTTGTTCTCCATATCAGCTATTTTCATTTCCAGTGCCAGGTGTTCCTTTTTGTGGACTTTTCCTTGTGTTCCATTCCATTTAGTTTTTCTTCTATCTCTTGTATTCATAGATTGAGAGTCAACGGTTCTTTCTTAATGTGCAGAGTATTGATTTGGATTTATTCTCTCAGTTTCCTAAATTGTGTATCTAGGTGTCTGAGTAGGTGGTCATATTCGTTTCTTCCATCTCTTAACTCTTGATTCTCCTCCATATGTCTTCTGTGAATATCTCCCTCTAGTGAGATATTTTAGAAGAGAGATTCCTCCAGATTTTACTTATTATCTGGGGGATGTGGTGAGTAAAAGGAAAGGCGCTTTTCTGTTTTGTTTTTAGTTTTTTTTTCTTTTTTTCAAAGGTTTACCATTTTGTGTCTTTGTAGTGGCCATTTTGTTTCTTAGTTTATTTAATCTCTCTCTAGAGCAGGGGTTCTCAACGTTAGTCCTCAGGACCCCCTACCAGTCCAGAGTTTAGGGATTACCTGAGTGTGTCTAAGGTGTTTAGAAAAAGAAAAAGAAAAACACCTTAGAGCCTAAGGTGTTTTTTTCCCTTTTTCTAAACACCTGAGACACACCAAGGTAATCCCCAAATCCTGGACTGGTAGGGGGTCCTGAGGACTGGGTTGAGAACCCCTGCTCTAGAGATTATAAGCGCCTTAAAAATGGTGATGTCTTTGGGGTTATTCTTCTTCGACTCTACCCTTCCTAGTTTTCCCTCTTTGCTTTAGTACACTATTATGTATCGCTCTTATTCTCTTTATCTACTTCACCTTGAAGTCAGTAGCATAATAGGCGTATTGCAAGACAACAGAAAGCAAAACAGAGAGAAGAAAACCAAGCTAGGAGAGAAGGGGGAGGGGTATAGGTGCAGCTTGGAAATTTTCCCTGTCTACCAGTGGTATGGGCGTTCTCTGTTTGTGCTCCCTCTGTTGCTCTTTGCCTGACAATCAGCTGTAATGTAAGGGCCGGCCTTAGGGGTGTGCGAGATGTGCGGCCACACAGGGCACCATGGCAACAGGGGCGCCGGGCGGCCGACGCAGCTCGCACTCAGTCACTCACAGGCCGGCCCAAGTCATGTGCAGAGCAAGTCAAGTGCATTGTGCTGTGCACTTGACATGCAAATTATGAAGAGAGCAGAGGCCGGAAGAGAGAGGAGGTCAAGAGCACAGAGGAAGAGTGTGCTCTGCCTCCAAAGTCATTCACGGAAGGATCCGCACAGTGACTGTGAGGGAGGAGGTCAGTGCTTTGGTATCAAGGTCAGCAGACTAGGACACTGTCAGGAGGGTCCAGGGAGCAGCCAGCTTTAAGGGGAGTATGCTTATTCTTGTTTTAACTATTGCTTTTTTTTTTTATTAAATAGATTGTTGTTTTTGTGTGATGGGGGTTTGCAGAAGGGGGAGCAGAGGTTTTCTAGCTGGAATTTTGGGGAAGGGGTTTTGTAGAAGGGGAGGGGTTTTGGTTTAGGGAGGAGTAGGGGTTTTGTAAAAAAGGGCATAGGGGTTTTGGTGTAGAGGAGAGGTTTTGTAGAAGAGGGGGCAGGCATTTCTGGTAAGTGGCAGGGTAAAGGATTTTGTGGAGGGGGCATGGGTTTTGTTGAAGGGGGAGCAGGGGGTTTGTAAAGAGGGCAGGAGTTTAGTATAAGGGGAGCAGGGGTTTGTAGAGGTGCAGAAGTTTAGTATAAGGGGAGCAGGGGCCTAGTATAAGGAGGGAAGGACTTTAGTATAAGGGGAGCAGGGGTTTAGTATAAGGGGAGCAGGGGTTTTATAGAAGGGGAGCAGGGGTTTTATAGAAGGGGAGCAGAGGTTTTGTAGAAGGGGAGCAGGGGTTTAGTATAAGAGGAGCAGGGGTTTAGTATAAGGGGAGCAGGGGCTTAGTATAAGAGGGGCAGGAGTTTAGTATAAGGGGGCAGGGGTTTAGTATAAGGGGAGCAGGGGTTTAGTATAAGGGGAGCAGAGGTTTTGTAGAAGGGGAGCAGGGTTTTATGTAGAAGAGTAGCAGAGGTTTATGTAGAATTAGTACATGGCTTTTGTAGAGGGTGGCAGTGGTTTTGGTGGAGGGGGAAGGTTTTTAGTGATATTATGTGTACATTGCTGTATAGTTGATATATATATAATGATAGCATGTGTTTTGTTAAAGGGGGAGAAAAAAAACTTTGTAGAAGGGTGGGCAGGGGTTTTATTAAAGGGAGAGCAGGGGTTTTGTAGAAGGGGCAGGGGTTTTGTAAAAAGGGGGGCAGGGTTTTGTAGTAGGCAGAACAAGGCTATTGTAGAAGGGGCAGGGATTTTGCTGAAGGGGGAGGCGCCATATGTTGGGCTCGTACAGGGCGTCTGATCACCTAAGGCCGGCCCTGGCTGTAATAACGTTGTTTGTTTAGCAAACATCTGGTGGTCGCTCTCCCACTCCCTGCCTATCTGTTTCCTTCAGAGTTGCATAGCACACCAGGCAATCCTCTCCTCACTCTGTTGGCTCCCTCGATCGCCCCCTCAGTCATGTTCCATGAGGACACAGCTACGCCTGCTGCATCATCGCTCCTCTCTTGTCAATGTCCCCACACTACCTATTGATACCCCTTCCTTCACCACATTTACTAGTCATAAAAATAAAGTTTAGTTTTTAAAGACATGCCTATTATGGTATAGACCATTAAAGGGAAACTCCAGTGCCAGGAAAACAATATGTTTTCCTGGCACTGCAAGTCCCCTCTCCCTCCCACCAACCCACCAATCCCCAGTTGCTGAAGGGGTGAAAACCCCTTCAGAAACTTACCAGAGGCAGCGACATGTCCCACGTCGCTGCTTCTTTCTCTGCCAACACTCCTCCTCTGTATTACGTCGGCTGGTGGGCGAGACTGATGGGCATTAGAGCTCCCCATAGCAAAGCATTGTAAATGCTTTTCAATGATTCCCTATGGGGAAATGAGCGATGCTGGAGGTACTCACACATGCTGTGCTATGAAGGAGGAAGTGCCCTCTAGTGGCTGTCTAGTAGACAGCCACTAGAGGTGGAGTTAACCCTGCAAAGTAATTATTGCAGTTTCTAAAAAACGAAATTCAATAATTACACTTGCAGAGTTAAGAGTAGTGGGAGTTGGCACCCAGACCACTGGTCTGGGTGCCTGGAGTGTCCCTTTAAACACTTAACTTGATAGTAAAACAGGTTTTAAAGATTGTGATGACATCAGGAGATGAGAGAGAAAGACAAAAAGCTGATTTACTTAATTCAGAGAATGTGATATCACTCCCACACTTAATACATATGTAAAATAAAACAGGTCAATGTGATTTGTGCACAGTTTGGTATTGAACCTCTCAATTTTAAGTCACAGGTAAAAATCTGTAAAGTGCAAGACATAAAAACAATTTAGTGCAGACTGGTAATATATATTGGAATAGTTAAAGGGATTCTCCAGTGCCAGGAAAACGTTTGTTTTCCTGATCCTGTAGTGCCCCTCTCCCTCCCACCCACCACCCCAAGTTGCTGAAGGGATTAAAACCCCTTCAGTGACTTACCGGGGTCCAGCGCCGATGTCCCTCGGCACTGGTCAGGCTCCGCCTACTCTCCTCCTACTCTCCTCTCCCACCGTCAGCCGGCAGGGGAAACCTAATACCCAATGGCCGAACACGTGCATTAGACCTCCCCATAGGAAAGCATTATTCAGTGCTTTCCTATCGTGATTTCGGCGATTCTAAGAACACAGAACTCCCTATAGTGGCTGTCTAATAGACAGCCACTAGAGGAGGACTTAACCCTTCAAGGTAAATATTGCAGTTTATGAAAACTGCAATAATTACACTTGCAGGGTTAAGGGTAGTGGGAGTTGGCACCCAGACCACTCCAATGGGCAGAAGTGGTCTGGGTGCCTGGAGTATGCCTTTAAGATAACTTGGAACACTCACACGTTTCAGAGCCACTTAGTAGTTGGCTCCAATTGTATAGGCGTTTCTCTCAATGCAGAGGAGATATAACGAAAGTCCGGTCCCACCAAAACACTGCATCTCTTTTGCACAGGTACTCCAGAACCAGTAGTAGAAGAAATTATTTTATTAACAAATAAATATATTACACAATGCTTTTTGACCTTTCACCAGGTCGTCCTCAGGTGCATATGTAAAAACAATGTACACATTATGTTTATAAACCTAACAAAATTGGCAGTATGTGGTTCATGTGCGTTAGTAACAAAGGGAAAATTAACAAAGAACAAACAGATAACCATGATTTTTAATCTTTGTAGCAACACAGTCACTTTAAAGAAAATGATCAATCATAATTGGCTCATCCTGAGACAAGATAATAAAATTCAAGAATTTAATCTGCCATAATCCAAAATTTGTTTTTAGGGGGACAAAAAGTTTGAACCAGATTCTAACCTCTAGTTATATTG
The DNA here is from genome assembly GCA_933207985.1 of Pelobates cultripes. Lineage (NCBI taxonomy): Eukaryota > Metazoa > Chordata > Amphibia > Anura > Pelobatidae > Pelobates > Pelobates cultripes. The sequence continues at coordinate 8,660 of CAKOES020000769.1, forward strand.
ACAATGAATACAATACACACTAAATGGTAAGCCAACCAAAAAGGATTTTATCACTGTGGCAACTGTAATGTCTGCAGAAAGATCATTAACAAGAATTATAAAGTCTTTAGTTAACAAATAACTCATATGTAATATGACATGAAATTATTTATTACTTGCTATTCTAATAAGGTTATTTTATTTATTGAAATGTAAATGTGGCTTACAGTATGTGGCCAAAACATCTAGACCCCTAAAAATAAGAATCAGTGAACATGTGAGAAATATTAAGAATGATTTCATCAACCACAGTGTATTAACATTTTTTGGGAGTTACAGAATTCTAAGCCAAAATAACTTGAGCTTATGGCTATAGAAAAGGTCAATGTACATCTGAGAGGAGGGAGCATTGTCTACAAATTGGGAACACAGGAAATAAAAGATTTTTGAACTAAGATCTATATTTTCAAAATTTGTAAACTGATCTGTAAGCCCAACATAATGTAAATATAAGCTTTAGAACAATGCAAATTAGAAAACCTCATAATTAAAGAAGTTAATGTAAAATATTATAGTTTATGTATGGGGATGGGGGCAAAGTTTCTCCCCCAGAAAATCCCTGTCCCAACTTGCAGCAGTGGCACACAGGATCAAGGTGAGTGAAATACTCTACCTGACCTCTCCCTGCACACATGAGGCCGTCTCTTCCTGGCTCTACTTCTTTCTCACTTACTTTCTATCACTTTCTAGTTTTCTAGTGGTCTCTGGCTCTCCTTTCCTTGTGTCACTTTTTGTTGCTCTCTAGCTGTCTCTGGCTCTCTTTGGGTCACTCTCTGTTTATCTCCTCTTTCTGTCTCTCTATTTCTTTACATGTGTAGCTCTGTCTCCCTTTGGCTCTCTGTCTCTGACTCTCCATCTCTCTGTGTGCCTTTTTCCCCTCCCTCTCTGTTTGTCTCCCTCTCAAACAGCCACAAACACAATCACACTCAGCCAGGCCTCACATACCCACATAAGCACACCCATCCAACTACACACATACATGCAACACTCACTCAGCAACACTACAAATCACACAAAGAAACCACACACACATTTAAACCATGTGTATTGCTTAGTGGGGAGTGACGAGGAGCGAGAATATGCACAAGGTGGAGTGACAAGGTGGCCCTGCTTTAATTCTTGCACAGGGACCCAGCAGTCCCTAGATCCCCCCATAGGCCCATGATGCTGTTATTGCGGTTGCACCGGGGTCCACAGCACTAAGGGGGCCCACCGGGTGGTGAATACACTTAGGACCACCCAGTGAGCATGTTTCAGCAGGGGCCCGGTCGGGCACTGTGGCCCTTTATCAGCGCGACTGGGTCCCATTACGGCAGCATGGGAGGAAGTGTAGACCATGAGTCGCTTCCTCCCACAGAGATAATGAGCTGCGCGGGAGAGAGGCAGAGCCAGGAGGCAGGGTGAGAGCCAGCAAGCAGAGCCAGACCTCAACTCCCAAGCACCCTAGCCAGTACACTAGACCCAAGGAAAGGTACCAGCCAAGGTAGGAAACTGGATTTAAAAGTGTAACGTTTGTATGTGTGTACGAGTATGTCTGTGTCAGAATGTCTCTCTATGTGTGTGCAAGTATGTCTGTCTATGTGTGTGCCAGTTAGTCTGTGTGTGTTAGCCAGTATGCCTGTATGTGTGAATCAGTGCCTGTAACAGTGTGTCTCTGTTGGTGTTGGTGTGTGTGTGTGTCTGTCAGTGAGCGTGTGTTTGTTAGTGTTTGTCAAATCAGCAAGTGTGTGTTTGTGCCCATCAGTGTCTCTGTTTAGGTTACTGCCGCCCCCCCCCCCTTTCAATCACATGGGAAAGGTGTTTCTACTCTTCTCTTGGTGCAATGGGCCACTTGACTGGATTTTCCCCCCAGGACTAAGGCTGCCAGCCTTCCCCTGACCTTCTCATTACTCCAGATAATCTCTCTGTAACTCCTCATGTTATGCCATATAACCTCACCCCATAAATCCTCCTATTACTCTACATAACCTCTACCTATAACTCCAATTATTCCGTATAACTTCTCCCTACAATTCATCCTATTAATGTCCAATATAATTCCTAAGGTGTGTCAACATTTTCATAGTTACTTAAAAAGCAATAAAAAAAATTGATCAAACACATTAAATTTTCAGAAAAGTGTAGTTGGGCACAACAAGTTGAGAACAGTAATATAAGCACTACCGGCAGTTTTGGGTGTCTGACAAGCCAGGTGCTCAGTGTTTTTCATGGATGTGGTGCATCATTCCAGTGAAAAAACTATTCCCTACAGGCAGCTTTAACCCAGAGTGGTGGCACCTTGGCCTTCTTCACACTCCTTTGACTAAATTCCAGTCTGCATGAATCTATTACTGAAGGTGTCCGCTTTCCAGAATACAGTAACCATATTTTAGAACCTATATCCGAATAGCGTAATGCTGAAAGCACTAAACATTTTGTTATATCCTAGATGTTAATGCACACACCAAATGATTGTATTTGTTTATTAAATGTTAATCTGGGAGAGCAGACTGTTTGCAGAATAGAGGCATGAAGTACTTACATAAATCACACATTACAATGTCTGATCATTTTTGATAGTCTCTCAGATAAACAATATTTTCTAGACATATAATCTAGAGTTTAAACTTGTTTACCAAAAGAGTTTTAGGGATTACTGCAGAGATAAGTGTTTATCCCTTTGTCTTTTTTTCTGAGCTGGGAAGAGATTGAGGGATTTAAAGCATGACAGTTTGGAAAAGAAAGGGGAAAAAAAAGTGGTTAATTTCTTTGGAATCCTTGAATTTTCTTTTATTATAAAATTGGTATAATATTTTAGATATTTATTTTTTTACAAGAAGAAGTGCCTTTAGTCTTTAAAATTAGGTCTCATGCACATATAAGATACATGATGCAAGCATAAAAACAGGTCTTCTATTCATTGAAGAAAAAATAGACTTGGGACAAGCAATATATATCATTTTAATTTCATATTAGAAATTGTGAAAATATTTTGCATTCGGGAAGTGACATTACAACACAGAATAATTAGAAGAGAAGGTTAATTAACTATTTTCTTCATAGACTGCGTAATAAAAAAAATTATTTAATCGTGTGATGATTAAGTGGCAGATGTTTGGATTTACACATTTACATTTTCTTGTTTTACCAACAGTAAAATGTAATTATTTAAAATAAAAAAATGCATTGTAATGAATAGATAAAGTGAATTGCATTAGCCAAGATAATACATTTAAAAGGTCGTTGATCTGTATAATTGACTGTTTGACTATATAACTTACAGCATAGTGCTGTCATTATAATTGTAGAACAATGTATATGAGAGTGGTTTATCAAAAATCATTCTGGAGTGTTGTAATATGCTAGGTAATTGCCCTCACATCATTAATATAAGAATTTCAAAGCCCAAATCAAAAGTGCTAATGTTGAAAATTGTCAATATATTGTTGGGTAAACGCTCTCGTATAAACTCTAGGGTGGGATTTATTAACTATTCCTGCTGTGGTCTTTATCGAAAGAGTATTTTAATATAGCGTTGCTATTTTATTGCTATTGGAGATTTCTACAAACCTTTTCTCTTCCACTCCCACCACAAATGACCTCTTGTAAAAACTCTTCATGAGTGCACTTAATATTACCACTCAAAATTAATCAAGGCTACCAAGAAGCCATTAGATGTTCATTACACAATGAGCAATCACGCATTGTTTCTACGGTGATCACAATTATCATTGATTAGATATAAATTATGTCAAGCCTATATTGCTACAGACTTTAGCAATAAGTTTGATGTAATAGTGTCATAACAAAATAATCAATTTGAGTACTAGACAATTTCAGCAAACATCTCAAATATACCTAAATCACAATGTTCACATTTTTGGAAATTATGGGCATTTACAGGATTTAGGAATCACACCATTAATTTGCAATTATACTGTATCCCCATGACTTTATATGTGTGCAGGAACAAAAAACAAAACAAAAAAACAACGAGGAAAGGAAATCAATAAGAAATGTTAGGGACCTTTTGTACAGTTTCACTGTAGGGATTTTATTTTATTTTTTTGTCGTGAAATTTCTCCGCTCTAATCTTTGATGTCATTAGCCAGTGGCGTACATACCAGGGTCGCAGGGGTCGCGCCCCTGCAACCCGGTGTGTACCCACTGGGACGGCCTCTTCCCCTGGGGGGGCCCAGGAGCCGACCACCCCAGGGCCCCCGAGGCTGGCCCTGCTGACACCCGGCAGGCAGGTGGCCGGTCGGGCAGGCGGGCGCACGAGGGAGTACTCAGTGCTTCCTCTTCAGCTCCCTCGCGCACCGCACTGATATCGGAGCCGGAAGATGACGTCATCTTCCGGCGCCGGCATCCCTACGCGGCGCGCGAGGGAGCTGAAGAGGAAGCACTGAGTGCTCCCTCGCGCGCCGGCCAGACAGCCCGCCAGCCCAGCAGCACTACTGGACCCCAGGGAATCCCCCCAGCACTCCAAAAGGTAAGGAGGCTGGGGGGGATTAAATTTTTTTTAAAAACAAACATGTGTTAGTGTTAGAGTGTCAGAGTGAGAGTGAGTGAGTGTTAGAGTGAGTGTTAGTGTGTGTTACTGTGTGTGTCTTACTGAGTGTGTGTGTGTGTGTGTGTGTTAGTGAGTCTGTTTGATGTCTGTTAGTGAGTTTGTGTTTGTCAATGAGAGTGTATGTTTTGTAAGTGAGTGTGTATGCATGTCTGTCGCTGACTGTGTCTCTGTCAGTAAATGTGTGTGTCTGTTAGCTAGTGTGTATGCATCTGTAAGTGTGTGTGTGTCTTCAGCACTTACCTTTCTCCAGCGCCGGACTCCCTTGGCGCTGGGGATCCCTCAGCCTCTCAGCTCCGAATGCGACCGCGCACGCATTCAAACCGCCCATAGGAAAGTATTACTCAATGCTTTCCTATGGACATTCAGTGTGCTCCTCTAGCGGCTGTCAGTGAGACAGCCACTAGAGGCTGGATTAACCCTCAGTGAAACATAGCAGAGAAACTGCTATGTTTTCAGCTGCAGGGTTAAAACTAGAGGGACCTGACACCCAGACAACTTAATTGAGCTGATGTGATCTGGGTGTCTGTAGTGGTCCTTTAAGTGTGTGTGCATCTGCATGCACTGGCGTACATACCGCGGTCGCAGGGGTCGCAGCTCTGCGACCAGGTGCCCACTGCCATGTGTTGCGGCCCGGCCCGCGTGCGGGGGGGGAGCCACGGATCAATTTTCGCACCGGGGCCCCATGGGTCATGTGTACGCCACTGACATTAGCCCTATTGTTTTTCTGGCATCTGTCTTGTGTTTTTGTTTTTTATTTGTGTCTTTTGTGTTTATTTTATGGACTAGCTGCCCTATGCTGATCTGACAATATTCCCGCCTGGACAACAAAAAGGTCAAAAGATTGCAGTTCCTTAATCATTCATTAAAGTGTTTAACATAAAGTTTAAAATATGTCTATTAGAAACATTGTGTGAGAGGTTTGCACATCTGACAGAAAAAAAAAGCATTTTAATTCATAAGCGGTACCTAGAATACAGCACACAAAACTTTACAATATATTATTACTAATTATTAAACTTTATTTTTTTTTTTTCTTTTCTACTAATGCTCTCTGCGGGCTGATAAAGTAGCAATGGCTTAATATATAATATTTTAATATACCTACTCACCGTGTTGAATTCTGAGAGATGTAAGCAAGTTATTACAGCCATAATTGGGCCAGAAGTTGAAGATTATCACAATGACTGTAAATATGGAGAATATAAATTTCATACAAAAAGCTGTGAAAACTAACTGACCCCACATCTATGGCTAGGAAGAAAGTCAGGTATATTGAATTGCAGAGAACAAATACCTGATCAACACATGCTGTGCAGGTACACAGAAAATCAAATAGATTACACTGCACAACAGCGGGTCACAAACACATATGTTCTGATGTACAAAAATAGACAAGGATCATTACATATGCTATGTTGCTTGAGAGTATAGCATAAAATACACAATACATTTTAAGAGAACATATTGCACTCATAAATACTGCAAGTTATATGCATTCTAGAGGACTGCATTTCTTACAATGACATGGTGTATGTTCTTTTGCTTTCAGCCCATATGTCCATGTCAATTGGTTTACCAAACCCTTACCCATATTAATTTATTTCTACCATCCTAAACCCCGTTTTACCCAACTAAAATTTATTATTATTATGATTTATATAGCGCCAACAGATTCCGTAGCACTTTACAATATTATTAGAGGGGGGATTTGACTATAAATAGGACAATTACAAGAAAACTTACAGAAACGAAGGGTTGAAGAGGGCACTGCTCAAATGAGCTTAAGGTCGATAGGAGGTGGGGTATAAAACACATTAGGACAGGAAATATGAGTCAAATTAGGTGGGAGTGGAGCAGAGCTGGAGGAGAGAGTAGAGTGCTGCCCTTTCAGAGAGGGCAAGAGGCAGGTATGTGAGGTAGAGGTTAGTCTGGGAGGCCATAGGCTTTACTAAAGAAAATAGTTTTAAGGCACTTCTTAAATGATTGAAGACTAGGGGAGAATCTGGTGGTAGGCAGGCTATTCCATACACTGATGTACCCTGATAATCTAGAGGTTAAGACTCAAATTTACTAAAGCCAATTCAAATACCCATGAGTGATTCAATGTATATCCCAGTTCGTCCTTGATAACACATACTATTTTACAGCCTGTTCCAGATTGATATTTGTTGCTCACCAGGTCTATTCCTGACTAATCTCTGGCTGCATCCTTGACTGGTACAGCGTAATCTTATTTGATACTGTGCATGCATACTGTTCCAACCATGCTAACATGCTAACATCTGTATATTTGCATTACCATTTATGACAAGTATGTTAGCCATCAGCTAAAGTTCAAGGGTGCAATTTAAAACAGCGCTGTTACGTTCAGGGGCCCTTGCTGAATTTGCAAAGACCCCGACACTGACATGGCCGCTGATGGTTCGGTGGCCATGGGGGGCAGGTAAGGGTGAAATTACCATCCTATACCTGTCCATCACAGGCGCCACAAATTTAATCATTCTACTCCTCTTCAACCCCTAGAACTTCTGGGCCAGGAGCAGATGTCACTGCTTTACTATCTTGCATGTGTGAGAGTACAGAATTTAGGTCTATGGAGAATCTCGCAAGACTGTGTGATCCTCCATTGACACAGCAAATTCACTGCAGCCATCATTGATGATGGCAGGCAGTGACATCATAGGCCATCCTACTATAGGGAAGTTACCTCCCATAAATCATTTCACTGGCAATAAAAAGCAGAAGCAATAGATATTCAGACTCGCTCTCTCTTTATGTGAATTTTTTAAAATTTTAAACTGAATTTAAACTTCCCTGCCCCCACATGAGAACAGCACTTAGTCCACCTTCAGCTGATCCAGATGCAATAAGCAAGCCTGAATTTTAAACTTCCCTGCCTCACGTCAGCTCTAACTCTTTAGTGCAAGGGAAGGGCTGGGGACATTTGTAAGTAATAGGTTGTAGTTTGTTCATGTTCTGCATTGAATTATTATTCATTGTTATTGCTATCATTTGTTATAGCCTGTTACTTGCTATAATTACAGTAGTAAATTGGCATTAGATATTACGTTTTATGTATATTCTATTCATATATTCGACCAGAATACCTATAAATGTAAAAAAAATTTAATGTTGCAACTTATTGCTTCATTAATGTATATTAATTAAAAGATTAATATTCATATTTAAGCAATGACCACAACAAAGCCTGGCCAGCATGGTGGATAGATGGGCATTAAGTGGGCTTCTCACATACAGGTGGGAAATCTTGACTTTCTGCTCCAAATCTACCTTCAGAAGTAGGTCTACCACATACTTACCTGCTCTTGTCTACTGTGGTGCTCTTCTACAACAGTTTAAAGCATTCTTGCACCACCTATGGCCCTACATGGATTTGTGGCCAAGATGCTTGGAGTGATCCTTTGTAAGAAGAAACAACTGATCTCTCAGCAGTTTTTAAAGATTACAGCGGTTCTCTCCCCCTCTTGACCACTAGGAGGTATCACAATCTACACCAAAGAAAAGCTACCTAAACATCAAGAGGCATACAGAATCTTATTACCTTACCATGATAAGGTCTCACGGCAGATCCAAGATGGTATCTGAAGCGACTCGAGTAGCGGTCAGTATGATAGACACTAGAACAATTTTAACCATGCAATGTAAACATTGCCATTCCAGCAAAACAAATAGAAAATAGAAAATGGGTTACATAGGCTCAAGAACCATAGTCTGGTTTTTGTTGTTGATCAAAAAGAAGGCAAAAAAATCCAGTTTGAAGCACTTCCAACATTGCAACAAACTAGAAATAAAATGCTTTTTTGACCCCAGAATGGCAGCCCGATTTATCCTTGGATCAAGCAGCTATTACCCTATATTTTGTTAAACTTTCTTCATAGCTAAAATGCTCTATTCCTTTTATTAATTTTGTAGCCCACCTCTGCACTTTTTCTAGGGTCATTATATCCTACATATAATAAATAATATACAGATGCCCAATTGCACAACATATGTCAGAATCCTATCCAGACAACCAAGAAATTGTTTTATTTTATTGCTGCATTTCCTGTTTCTCGCCTCTAGTGGCCTCCCTTGCCACTAGTCAATCCTCAGTTGCTCTCACCTGCCTCATATGATCTTCCAAGTCTGCTATAAAAGGCCACACCCAACTCTTCACATGGCCTTTACATTGAAGCCAGTGTTCTGACATAGAACTTCTGATCCTGGCTCCTGAAAACATCCTGTATTTATCTACATTATTTCAATCTGAAGTGACTTACCTGCTTGATCTACCATATTGAATCTACTTACCTGTTTCAACTGCTGCAACACTGCATGATCCTGTAAGCAACCTGTATTACATTATACTGGAATCTATTTCCCTGTTACAACTACTGCAACTCTGCATAATCCTGTAAGCAACCTGTACTATATTATACTGAAAGTACTTACCAGCTTTAACCATTTCAACCCTGTATCATCCTGAACCTGGCTATAGTGTGACATTCCACAGATTAGCAATCTACTTGGGAATAACGTCAAACCTACTTGTATATAAAATACTTTATTCATTTACTTTCAAGATATCCTGTTTGTGGCATATTGCCTTTAATCTGTTTTACTTTCAAAGTATCCTTTTTTTGTGGCATATTGCCTTAATTATTTCTTTCCAGTAAATTGTTATGTCTAAAAAGACAAATAAAGTTTCAACCAATAACCATGGCAATCGTCTCCTCTCTGACCTGCTCAGGAACATGACAAGATATTTAAGATGGGTAAAAATAAGAAAATCACCTGGTAATGTAGACCAGGATAAGTAGATCAGATGAAGATCTATAATAACTAGAAAAGCTACAATTTCTGGGGAAATTGTGTGAAGTGTTCTTGCCTCCATCAGTAGTCTACAACTGGAGTGGGTGGAGGAACCGGGTGGAGTAGCTTGAGTAACTGTTGTGTGGTTGGAGGGGCTTGGAAAGGTTGGACTGGGCAGAGTAACTGTGTGGAGTGTTTGGAGTGAGTAAAGATAGTAAACATTACACTAACCAGATGATTGTTAAAATTTAAAAAGTGCACATGGCAAGCTTGATAGAGTGAGAAATGCATTTCAACTTTTATTTCTTTATATAGCACATTTAATTGCAATGTTGTTGCCCAAAGTGCTTCACAGTTACATTAAAACATACATTTATAAAAACATTAGCAGGTGTACAAAAGGCCCTGTCTAT
>CAKOES020000770.1:0-18463 GCA_933207985.1 Pelobates cultripes
AAAAAAAAAAAAAAAAAAAAAAAAAAAAAAAAAAAAAAAAAAAAAAAATAAGAAAATGTGAAAAATATTTAATAAAAATAATTTTAATATTTAATAATCTTTGCATTCTGCAAGCTTTACATCTATTACATAAATTAAATTAAAAAAATACGATAGACAACCATTTATCAAATAAATTAATTTAAAAAAAATACGATAGAACAACCATTTATCAAATAAATTAATTTTAAAAAAATACGATAGAACCTTTTTAGAACAAGAGACATCCAAAATTGGAAAACTAAACAGAAAAGAACTATTGGGTCAAAAAAAGAAGGACAATATTCAAAAGGAGGCTTACAAATACTTTTTTATTACTCAATTTAATGTACAACATCATGAGATTAAGAAAATATTAAACAAACACTGGGATATTTTATTGAAGGATCCTATTTTGGGGAGAGTACTCCCAAGAAAGGCACCAGTAATTTTCAGAAAGGCAAAAAATCTAAAAAACTTATTGGCACCCAGCTATGCCTTAAAAAACCCACATAGAAATATTAAAATAGAAAATAAAAAAGGCTTCCAATCATGTAATAGATGTAAAGCTTGCATGGTGCTTTTAAAAAAATTTAAAAGCACCATAACAGGGAAAGAGTTTAATATAAAGTCTAATATAAATTGTGATACTCGTAATGTAATATATGTCCTACAATGTCCCTGCGGAAAACAATACATAGGGCGGACTTGTAGGAAATTAAAAGAACGTATCCTGGAACACCAAAACAACATTCGAAAAAAATTTAATAAACATATAGTTCCCATCCATTGTAATATGTGTAAAAAATTTAATTGGCAAGATTTCTATTTTTTAGGGATTGAAAAAGTAGAAAATTATTGGAGGGGTGGAAACCTCATTAAAAAACTGGCCCAAAGAGAAACATATTGGATAAATACATTAAAAACTTTACAACCAAGGGGACTAAATTTAGACATCGATTTACGGTGTTTTTTAGATTAATATTTATCCAGTGAAGCCTTATGTAGTGTATCTTCTGTATTCTATTCAACTTGCATTCTAAGGTGTTGGAAATCCTTAGAATAGGATCTTTCATTTTATTTTATTTTATTTTATTTTTATTTTTATATATTTTTGCATTTTTCCTTTTTTCTTTATATTTTCCACATATTTTTCACATTTTCTTATTTTTATTTATTTATTTTTTTATCTTTTATTTTTATTTTTTATTTTTTTATGTTTTAATTATGTGTTGTGTTTGGAGCTCTCCATGATCTATGCATCTGAGTCCTTCAAAAAAAATTTTCTTTCAAATTACAAATATGTAAGGAGCCTTTCCTCGCAACCATGGCAAAAAGATATAACTTAAAATTGATTGATACACAATTTATAAGAAAAAACTCATTTAAAAGAATTTTCATATCAAATTAAAACTGATGTAAGATTTGCACATTTAATAAAGGAAAGAAAAGACCTTTTTGAGATTTTATATTTTAAAAATAAATCTCGACATCCTCAACACTACAGTCACATAAGCATCTTTTATTTTCTAAATAAGAATTTATACATGGTTGCTTGTAGAGACCCTATTGCCTTTTGGCATATACTTGTGATGTAAATGGAGAATATGTTGAGAATCTATACAAGGAGGAAATATGTTTAAAGAATTTCTTACAAGTTTTCATTTCCCCCCTCATGCCTTTACCACTCACAATGTGTTAAATCCATCTAATTCTAATATGAGGAACTGAATGGGAGCTTAAAGAAAATCAGCACCCATAGAAAACGGCTGTGGAACGCAAATGGAACGCAAGTGGAACGCACGTCTGACGTCCGGGACGCAACGTGATGACGTCCGGAACGCAACGTGATGACGTCATATACCCGGAACCAGGAAGTGATTTAATTTTAACCGGGAGAAGCTTGGAAACACACCACTTGATTATGGGGTGTATATAAGGGGGAGGGGGGTAATTGTCATTTTTATTCATTTGTTTTTATTGTTAAACTTGCTAACATCACTGTAAAGTCCCTGAGGAAGTCCCAGCAGTGGGAAGAAACGCGTTGGACAGACAGTTTTTGATATTTTATGCTGATCGATTCTAACTTATGTGTAAGTAATAAATATATTTTTTACTTTGTACACATTTCTCCATTTTTCATTTTGGATGCATTTCTATCTTTTTGTATCATTGAGACCTGGAAGTCCATATATTGAAGCAAGAACATTGCCTGAGAGCTACATGGATTTTTGATACGCCTTATCTATTCAGTCAAAGTGTGAGTGATCCATTTGGCAAATATATATACTGTTGAAGTTGCATACGGAGTTGCACTATGTTATTTTTTGTTCCCCTGTAGTTGGATTGACCTATTTGTGTATTTAAGAGGTTGTAATAGTCCTGATGGAAGTTGGTTAGACTTCTTCTTTCTTTGACATTCTTCACATTTCAAGATATAGTTTTTTATATATTTTGAATAAGAAGGCCACCAAAAATATTTTCTAAATAATTGAAGTGTTCTTTTTATCCCTGGATGTCCTGTAAGTGGATTATCATGAATATAAGATAAAATTATGTTTCTTGTGGAGACGGGGACATAGAGTAAATTGTCTTTATACCATAATCCTTTTTTTCTTTGCAGAGATAATTCAGGAGAAGGGTCATCTGGAGTATAAGATGAAGCAATGTCATGAGAGAAGGAGGGCATTAAGCTGATTATTTTTGAGGGAGGAATTACACTAGAATCATGCATAAAGGGAGTGGTTTCAAAGGAGCGGGAAAGGGCATCTGCTTTTCCATTTTTATTTCCAGGGCGATACGTAATATGAAAGTCAAAACGTTAAAAGAAGAGTGACCATCTTGCAAGTTTAGGATTTAGATGTTTTTCTGAACGGATGTATTCAAGGTTTTTATGGTCCGTTAATATGATAAAAGGTATCTGACATCCTTCGAGTAGATGTCTCCAATCCTCTAAAGCGACTTTAATTGAGAGTAATTCCTTTTCTCCAACTCTGTAATTCCTTTCAGAAGGTGAGTTTCCTTGATAAGTAGGCAACAGTGTGTAAAGTAGAAGAGGGATCATTCCGTTGAGAGAGAATCGCTCCAACAGCGATGTCTGAAGCGTCTCCCTCTAAGACATATTGGAGAGAAGGGTTTGGTTGTTTGAGTATAGGAGCGGTAATGAAGCTCTCTTTTAAAATATTGAAAGCCATATTTTCTTTTTCTCCCCATTTGAAAGGGCAATTTTGTTTAGTAAGACTTGTCAATGGAGATACAATAGTTGAAATTTTTTTAATGAACTTTCTATAAAAATTTGAAAAACCAATAAATCTTTGAACTTCTTTTTTGGATTTAGGAATATGCCAATTTTTGATTGATTCTATTTTGTGGGAATCCATGCATATAGAAGAATCTGAGATGATGTATCCCAAAAAGGTTAATAATTTATGCATCCTAAGTCTATTAAGGATCTTTTTGACATGAATTTGGTGTTCATTAAGAGTATGAGATAAAATTAGAATATTATCCAAATAAATTAAGATGAACTGATCTAGAAAATCTTTAAAAATGTCATGTATGAAATTTTGGAAAGATGCAGGGGCGTTACAGAGCCCGAATGGCATGACCAAATATTCAAAGTGTCCATATCTTGTACGGAAAGCAGTCTTCCATTCATCCCCTGTACGAATTCTAAGAAGATTATAAGCTCCTCTAAGATCCAATTTGGTAAACCATTTAGCGTCTTTTATCCTTTCAAGAATCTCAGGTATTAGAGAGAGAGGATACCGATTCTTTATAGTTATCTTGTTTAATTTACGGTAATCAATAATAGGACGGATTGTTCCTTCTTTATAAGTCACAAAAAATATTCCAGCTCCAGCGGGAGAGGTAGAATGTCTGATGAACCCTTTTTTGAGATTATTATCCAAATATTCTTTTAATATTTTGAGTTCAGGTTCGGATAAGAGATAAATATGGCTGTAAGGGATAGTGGAACCCTCTATGTATTTGGCTGTAAGGGATAGTAGAACCCTCTTTTGCAACCAAATTGCAAAATAAATAATATGTAAGATGTTAAAAGGTTCCTGTTTTTGAAGAAATGTAACCAATTTATTGCAAATATTCTAATTATTTTTGTTTCTTGAAAAGAAAAATATTTAGGATTAAGAAACCTCATAAATGAATAAAATTAAATTATGTTTAAAGGTTAAATAATATTTGAGCAATTTTCATACATGTGGAATTGCAATATTCTGAATTAAAGGTAAAGGTATTTAGGGACCAATTGATTATAGGGTTGTGCTTTTTTAGCCAAGGGAGGCCCAAAACAGCGTCAAAGGTAGAGGTATTAACAATGTCAAAAGTGATATCTTCAAAGTGGTTATTATTAATGGTCATTTCAAGAGGGATAGTTTGGAAATGAATAGCACCTGATTTTGAGACAGAACCATCAAAAAGAACGATTTGAGAAGATCTTTCCTTTTGATAAACAGGAATATTGTAGGTATCAATGGTTTTTTGATTTAAAAAGCAACCGAAGGCACCAGAATCAATTACCGCAATCATCTACCTTTGTACCATTAAGAGAAAAATATATCGTTGTAGAACAATTACCTTCTTTGTTAGAAACTGCAGAACAATGAGTAGATGGGCATTTTTTTATTAATTTTAGTCCATTTAGAAAGGGGACAGTTTGGTAAAAGGTGGGAAGGTGATGCACAGTACATGCATAAATTCATGTTTTTTCTTCTGTTTCTTTCAGCTTCAGATAAAGGACCTCTAATATGTCCAATTTCCATGGCTTCGTTTTTTGAGGAGTTAGGAGAATTGTCTAGACGGGGTGTTGTTGAAGAGGATTGTTTGGAAGAATTAGAGAAAGGATTTTTTTCTTTTCTTCTTTCTCTGAACCTTCTGTCTAATTGGATAGTGAGATCAATTAAGTCTCTTAAAGTGCTAGGAATACCAGTCTTTGCAAGTTAATCTCGAAGATTTTCAGACAACCCCAATCTATATTGGTATTTTAAAGCTGCTTCATTCCATGAAGTATCTGCGGCTAATCTACGAAAGTGAGAAACATATTCTTCCACATTGTTTCTCCCTTGGGTTAAAGAGTATAATAAAGTTTAGGCGGTATCATTTTTATTTGAGTCTTCATATAATTTATTCATTTCCTGTAGGAATAATTCAAATGAGGAGAGGCAAGGATCAAATGACTTAATGAGTTGAAAAGCCCATTTAGCAGCATCTCCATGAAGTAAGCAAATAATGGTTTTTATCTTCACATCATCATTTCGAAAAGTGCCAGATCTCAGAGAAAACATGAGTTTACATTTATGTATGAACCCCTGTAAATAGAACGCTCTCCAGATATTTTTTTAGGAGGGTATATAGGAGGTTCAGGTTGATGAGAAAGGGTGTGTTGTTTTAAATTTTCAACTTGAGATTGGATATCATTTAATTTAAGGTGGAACTCCTGAATTGATTGAGCAAGGTGTTCGACCTGTGATTGAAGGGACTGAAACCCCATGGCTAGGTTTGTGGCTTTCATTTTTTTTTTTTTTTTTTTAAATAGGTTTGACAATTGTTGGCACAATTAATCTGTCATGTTTTCTTAACAAATGCCAAACAAAAAAAAAAAAAAAAAAAGGACCACTCACTTTTTTATTCTGAGGTAGTTTCAGCACAGCAAACCAGTGTGACAGCCAACTGAGAGGTCAATTGTCAGCCCGTGATCGATAATGGATGATTAGACAAGGTAAAAGGGCTTAATCCAGAAGCAATGTCTTTTATCTAAACCGGGTTCAGCAACAGAAAATCAATCAGCATAGAAGGGAATAATCCAGAAGCAAAGTTAAAGTACAGTCCGGGTTCGTTCAACTGGAAATCAATCAGCATTGAAGGGATGATTCAGGAGCAAAGGTCAAGTAGTCAGTCCGGGGTCAGCAACAGGAGATAAATCAGAGATGAAGATAAGAGTTTCAGGAGGATTCCGGCAACGGTACACACAGAGTCTCAATAGAGGATCCTAAGATAAGGAGGAAAGGAGTAGTTTGCAAACAAACAGTTCAACACATTAATTGTGCCCCGAGGCACTGACGATGGACGTTTAAATAATCAAGAGTTACGTACGTCAGTGCCATCTTAAAGGGCCAGTAATAAAAGCACAAAATTCCTGACACTTTATGATTTCAATATTTTCCAGAACATGCAGAAAAAGAGAGATCTGAAGATCTCAGCTGATAACTATTTTACATCAGTTCTTCTTGTGGAAAAGCTGAAAGAAATAGACTTTTACTTTATAGGCACAGTTAGAATGAACAGGGTGGAAGACTGTAACATGACATGCAAAAGACTTAAAGAAAATAGGAAGAGCTTCATTGGATCTTACAGTTAACCAGGAAAACATTATCATTGTGAGATGGTGTTACGGGCAAATGCAAATATTACAAGTTTTAGAATGAAATGTTGTATTTCTTAAACTGTGTACTTTGTCTTTAAGAGATATTGCAAACTGACAAGGTGTTAGAAATGGAACATATTGTTTTTCATAACTGTTTCTTTAAGCAATAACCTCAGTGCATAATATGTTTGCGCCATTTTGTCCCAGACGAATTACAATAACAATAATGCATAAACAAGCTTCAAGGCTATACTACGACTCTTGCAGTACACAATATACTGTGGTAACCCCAAGTTAATGGAACTTCCCCAAATCCGGGAATCTCCCACGACTGTACACTTACGACTTAGTATAAACAACAGATAACCTATTCAGACTTTAAGATGCCATCTTGAACTAAGTCAGGAAAATTTCCATGACGTATACACCCTTTAGTTATGGCCTTGTATGTTTGCCAAATTAAGGGAGGATCTAAATTGAATAAAGTAAAAGAAGTGTTACTTTTTCATATTTGAACTACAGTAACCTAAAATAGAGACACCTAAGGTATAAATAGGTGTACTTTTAAATGTTAAGACACAGAGGAGAGACTTGGAGACAGACGCTGCTCCATCTTAAAATGACAGAGAGGCTGACATGATGACATGTTCAGAAGGGTATGTTAACCTATTAATGATATTTGCAAGCATGTAATTTAATCTTATAAACTCTGCTATAATGGATTTTATATTTTTATATAATAAATATCCAAAAAGACAATCTTGCTTCCAAGACAATCCTTATTTTATATTGTATTCTCAATTATTTATATATGTTAAATAGAGGATCTCTTACACTATATAAAATTATGGCTAAGATATCTGTATGGTTAGCCCTACTAAGTTCTATGCTTTAAGACATTATAGTGGTAAATAAGGGAACCACCAGCGGTTACAATGGTGTGACAACAATGCTGTGAACATGCTTTCTTCTTTTGTTGGTATTGAACAAATGGGAAGTGTGAAATATTATGATCAAAAATTCAAGACACACGTTAAAGTTCCCAGACAAGCCATTGTTGACTTATACAATAAGTTCATGGGAGGTGTTGACCCCCCTGGATATGCTGTCTGCACTTTGTAAGTTCATCTTTGAGTCCAAAAGGGGGTACATGTATATTTGGTGTCTCTATATCACAATGGTATTCATCAATACATGGAACCTCTACAGCAGAGACCTGGACCCCCAGAAGAAACCCATGCCTCTGCAAAGGTTCCAGGCTTCTCACACGTGCCGGAAAGGGTAAGATCAAATGTAGCAGACCACTATACTTTCTCGAACCTGAAGCAGCATCTTCCTGCAAAAGGCCATCCTCTAGTGCGCCTGTTGATGTGAGGAAGGATGGCATTGATCATCTTTCTACATGGGAAACTCAACATTGATGCAAACAAGCATACATGAGTACTTTGGGAAATGTAAAGTTCATCTTTTCATGAAGAAGGACAGAAACAGTTTTTTGGTTTGTTTTGCCAACCAAATTGCAAAATAAATAATATGTAAGATGTTAAAAGGTTCCTGTTTGGGAAGAAAAGTAACCAATTTATTGCAAATATTCTAATTGTTTTTGTTTCTCGAAAAGAAAAATATTTAGGATTAAGAAACCTCATAAATGAATAAAATTAAATTATGTTTAAAGGTTAAATAATATGTTCACATTGAAAAAGAATAAGAATTTTCTGGCTATTTATGTATTTCATTATTAATATTTTTATATTTCATTGGTCAGGTTTTACAGGATTACGGCTAAAATAGCAGATTTGGAAAATTTCTCCAACTTGGCTATAGTCATAGTTACATAGGCTGAAAAGAAACATGTATCCATCAACTTTATAAGACAAAAAAAAAAACCAGTTTGAAACGCTTTTCAGTTTCACAATAAAATACATTCTCGACCCCAGAATGGCAGTCAGCTCTCTCTTTGGATCAAGAAGTTGTTACTCCACCTTTAAAAAATTATATCCATGAATATTATGTTTTTGCAAGTATTTATCCAGTTACTGTTTAACCATCTATACCAGGGGTCTCAACCCAGTCCTCAAAGACCCCCTACCAGTCCAGGATTTAGGGATTACCTGGGTGTGTCCAAGGTGTTTAGAAAAAGAAAAAAAAAACACCTTAGACACACCCAGGTAATCCCTAAATCCTGGACTGGTAGGGCGTCTTTGAGGACTGGGTTGAGAACCCCTGATCTGTACAGACTGATAAAACAACCTCCTCAGGTCTTACCTTAAATCTCCTTTTTTTCCAGTATAATTGCATGACCCCTGGGCACTAAAACAAATTAATGTAAATTAAGTTGTTATGATGCCAAGGAGGCCCTCAGGCGCCCTCTTACCTCAAGAGGTTAAACCATTCTCGAACGGTTTAGGCCCTAAATTGCCTCCAGTGGCTGTGTCCACTCCCCCCAAGTCAACATCCGGCTACTGAAATTTCATTTCAGAAAGCCTGGAATGCTGCTTATTGGCTGAGAGTGGTTATCTGATGCTCTAAGCCAATCAGTGACTTGCTATTCTCAAAACTAACTGAGAAAAGGTATATTTCTTTTACAATTTTTATTTTCTGATTTGTAATTATTAAACAGTGAAAGTTGCATAAAAAACTTATTATTAATGTGACATTATACAAGAGAAGTCTGAAACTGTTTGGAGAAGACAATAATCCATTATATAAGGATAACAGGGTTGCATGAACAAAGTTGGGTACATCATGTATTCTCCATTTGGCTACAGTCAGGAAAAAGATTTCTCCCTATCGAGACAATAACCCATAATGGGTGAGTGAGAGGACTTTTGACCGCAGTGGCCATGAATGGTTATCGGTGCTGTGACGGAACGCTGGCACTCCGACTGAGTACCTCCGCCAATCGATGCTCCTAGTGCTCGCTGAGGACTCCAAGCACTCCAACCGACACCATCAGCACTGCAGACCCCACTTCCAGCGATGCAACTGCGCCGGGGTCTCTGCTGTTTCCACCCACCCTGGACCCAAGGCCAGGATCCAGCTTCCAGTGGGTGAACCTCTCTTTCCCCAGAGAGCAGGAACAGGAACAAGCTCTTAGCAGAACTTAGTGATCATACCCTGGGGAGTATAGTGATTATAGCAATCCCCAGAGTGTATTTCTCCAATCCCCCAAACATGAGCCAAGGCTTAATACTGGAACAAGACTGATTTACTGGCACACAGAACTCACAATTTATGCAACACAAAACTCCTCCTCTGGGCCAGGCTAGATAATTGAGTTTCTACAATACACAAAGCTCAATTATCTGCTGGCCAGAAATAATACAGTTTCATAAAACACACAGGGACCCCAAAACATGCAATAACCCCATAAAAAGTATATCCTTGGAACCGGGGGATCTGGTTGAACCACATATCCAAAATTCACCCAGATCCGTTCAGTACTTTGGAAAATACAGTTTAATGCAGATTCTGCAGAACATATACAGGCTAAATGAAAAACAATCACTGTATAATGTGTCCCCTGCTGTATAGTCCAAAACCACTGCACGATGTCTCTGTGCACCAAATACTGGCGAGATGGCACCGTGTTGAAAAGTCCAAACAGTGTCTGTGAGTTAAAATGGCCGCCATCCATTGTTCTCACCATGTGCTTCTGATACAGGAAATGGTGGCCACCCAGTAACTCCACAGTATGTCCCCAGATGGTTCTTAAAGGGCCAGCAGCAGCACAACACAAATCCATTATGCCCAAATCATGTCTTTAAAGGGCAATACATCCCAGGGGCCATAGTCACAGGGCAAGAGGCGGGCAAGCAGTCCTCTCCAGGCACAAGTGGCGAAGGGCACTTCGTCACATAATACTTTAATAAAGTCTAGCCAAAACGTTACATGGATAAATATCGGACGACATGAAATAAAAAAATCTAAAAATTTCTGATTAAGTGGTTTGGTCAAAGATACGTATCCAGACAAAATTTGAGTTTTCAGCTTGTTTCCCAAATATAATTTAACTTCTAAATAACAATGATAATAGCCCAACAGGTTATTTCACCATCTCTTTCAATCAAGGTATGAAATGAACACTCCATGTTTTCTGGAGGAATATGAAATCTTGGTTTGCAATAACTGCAGATCGAGTATGTAGAGCAAGCGTGTCAAACTCAAAGGCTAACACGGGACAAATAAACAAGGTTTAAGTTTATGTGGGTCGCCAAAAAACCCAAAACTTCAGTTTTCATAGACACATAGGTTTATATAGAAAAGTACAGTATAAAAAAAGTTGTCTAACTGACAGTGGATGTCCTCACGCCCATAAACAAAAGAGCAAATTTATTTTAAGGAGACCCACATTTGCATATAACCAATGTTTCAGTCCAACTACCTTGACATATTAACAAATGTTTGGTAATGGGACGGAAATGGTGAATGTATGCTGTTGCACACCTGTAAAAAACAAATTATGCTATCTTGTTTACTTTGATGTCCTATAGGTGTGTTCTTCACTTTGGCTGAGATTATCAAACTTGATGATCTCAGACAATCCCATAGGAAAGCATTGGGAGGTTATTGTGCATCTCCTCGGGGAGCGTTCAGCTCCTCCACACAGACCCAATCTAACTCACTGCCCCTCCCCCATTCTAATACACTGCCCCCAAATCCAATATACTGCCCACCCTCCATCTACTCCTATACACTGCCCCTTCACCCAATCTAATACACTACCCATCCTCCCTCCACTCTAATTGAATACACTGCCCTCACACCCCAATTAAATACACTGGCCCCCTCCTTCCCCCAATTTATTACAATGCCCCCTTCCCTAACTTAACACACTGTCCTGCCTTTCACCACTCTAATACACTGCTCCCTCCATCCCCAATTTAACCCACTGCCCCCTTAACACCACTCTACTACTGCTTCCATCCCCCAAATTAATACACTGCCCTCTCCACAATTTAACACATTGACCCCCTCCCACTGCTTTAATATACTGCCCCTCACACTCTCAAATTAATACACTGCCCTCCCTACATAATTTAATACACTGCCCCCTCCTTTCCCAAAATTAATACACTGTCCCCTCCCCAATTTAACACACTACACAGGAAGGTCCCCAAGCCCCTCTTCCCTCACCTTAAGATGAGCCGCCCGTCCTTCAGTTCCAGCTCTGCTCTTCTTTGCTCAAGCAGGCTAGACACTCCTCTGGCACTGCGAGCAGGAGGTAAGGGGGAGTGGCTGCAGGGCCGGCCTTAGGGGTGTGCGAGCTGTGCGGCCGCACAGGGCGCCATGGCAACAGGGGCGCCGGGCGGCCAGCACAGCTCGCACTCAGTCACTCACATGCCGGCCCGAGTCATGTGCAGAGCAAGTCAAGTGCATTATGCTGCGCACTTGACTTGCAAATTATGAAGAGAGCAGCGGCCGGGAGAGAGAGGAGGTCAGGAGCACGGAGGAAGAGCGTGCTCCGCCTCCACAGTCATCCGCGGAAGGATCCGCACAGTGAGTGTGAGGGAGGAGGTCAGTGCTGGTATCAAGGTCGGCAGACTGGGACACTGTCAGGAGGTTCCAGGGAGCAGCAAGCTTTAATGTGAGTCTGTTTATTCTTGTTGTAACTATTGCTTTTTTTTTTTTTTTAAATTAAATAGATTGTTGTTTTTGTGTGTGTGTGTGTGGGGGTTTGCAGAAGGGGGAGCAGAGGTTTTCTCGCTGGGATTTTGGGGAAGGGGTTTTGTAGAAGGGGGTTGGTTTAGGGAGGAGAAGAGGTTTTATAGAAGGGGTTAGAGGTTTTGTAAAAAAGGGGGTAGGGGTTTTGGTGTAGAGGAGAGGTTTTGTAGAAGAGGGGGCAGGCATTTCTGGTGAAGTGGCAGGGGAAAGGATTTTGTGGAGGGGGCATGGGTTTTGTTGAAGGGGGACCAGGGGGTTTGTAAAGGGGGCAGGAGTTTAGTATAAGGGGAGCAGGGGTTTTGTATAAGGGGAGCAGGGGTTTAGTAGAAGGGGGCAGGGGTTTAGTAGAAGGGGGCAGGGGTTTAGTATAAGGGGGCAGGAGTTTAGTATAAGGGGGCAGGGGTTTAGTATAAGGGGAGCAGGGGTTTAGTATAAGGGGAGGCAGGACTTTAATATAAGGGGGGCAGGGGTTTAGTATAACAGGGCAGGACTTTAGTATAAGGGGGGCAGGAGTTTAGTATAAGGGGAGCAGGGGCTTAGTATAAGGGGGCAGGGGTTTAGTATAAGGGGAGCAGGGGTTTAGTATAAGGGGGCAGGGGTTTAGTATAAGGGAGCAGGGGTTTAGTTGAAGGGGAGCAGGGGCTTAGTATAAGGGGAGCATGGGTTTTGTAGAAGGGGAGCAGAGGTTTATGTAGAATGAGTGCAGGACTTTTGTAGAGGGTGGCAGTGGTTTTGGTGGAGGGGGAAGGTTTTTAGTGATATTATGTGAACATTGCTGTATAGTTGATATATATAATGATAGCATGTGTTTTGTTAAAGGGGGAGAAAAAAAAATTATAGAAGGGTGGGCAGGGGTTTTATTAAAGGGGGAGCAGGGGTTTTGTAGAGGGGGCAGGGGTTTTGTAAAAAGGGGGGCAGGGTTTTTGTAGAAGGGGGGGCTGGGGTTTGTGGAAGGGTTTTGTAGAAGGCGGAACAGGGCTATTGTAGAAGGGGCAGAGGTTTTGCTGAAGGGGGGGGGGGGCGCCATATGTTGGGCTCGCACAGGGCGTCTGATCACCTAAGGCCGGCCCTGAGTGGCTGGCACTGCGAGCAGGAGGTAAGGGGGAGTGGCTGGCACTGCGAGCAGGAGGAAAGGGGGAGTGGCTGGCACTGCGAGCAGGAGGGAAGGGGGAGTGGCTGGCACTGCGAGCAGGAGGGAAGGGAGAGTGACTGGCACTGCGAGCAGGAGGAAAGGGGGAGTGGCAGACAGCCAATCTGCCCTATTGTGGCCATGGGATGGGAAGACAAGAATCTTTCTTGTCTTGTGGCTGTTTGCGGCCACAGCACAAAGCGGCCCCAGGGCAGGTGGGCCGCAAATATATTCATTGTGGGCCACGGGTTTGACATGCTTGATGTACAGCTACTGCAAGTCTTCCCCTTCTCCCCATGACAGACTTTTTCTGGCTATCCAATCACATACGTCTCAGTAAGTTGTAGTGCACAGACCAGGAGGTAAAATGACTGGCTGTCTGATTGACAGGAAGGATTGGGGAAGTGTAACAAGGTTCATTTATGAAAGTGCTGAAATCAGCATTTTTATAATTGAGAAAAGAGGAGGCATTCTTCATGCACAATGCACTTTTGCAAGCTGAGGACCGTTACATGTTTGTAATTTTCTTTTAATATCCCCAACTTCAATGAGTACCCTGACATGGGCCACACTTTTTTCCCAGTGGGCTGGTTGTCAAAGAATACAAAAGTCATATATGTAATCTGCAGTTTGATTTGCCCATAATATTGCTTTAGAGTTAGAATAAAAATAGTTAATATAGTGTTTGTTGAAATGCAAGTCTTCTGAGGTTCCGTGACCATTAGGGACATGTTCCCAAATCTACCAGGAGAAGATAAAAACGTTCACTCTCAATCAGTCCCGGAGCCGTAGAGAGAGGATGTATCCTGTAACAGGTAAGAGCAGACATCGCTGACCTCTACTGAGCAGTACATCTCATTCAGGGGACTTTGAACGATCTAACCAGCTCTACCGGCTGTCCCTCACACCAAGAGCACGGCACTGTGAAATGAAGCACATTATGGAACTTGTCCAGGTGTGAACAGCAACTACAACCTATAGTCAATAAAAAAAGAAGAAAAAAAACTACTTGCACACTATCACAAATACGAAGAAAAAATATCACAAATCCTTTTGCACATTTGAATAACTGGAGGTTTTTAGTGTCCATTAAGTGTAAGCCACGTCAAGGCAAAACCTCTTAGGTGAGTCCTACACTAACAATTCACCTTACTTCTTTTAGCTAAAAGGCAAAATTTCTAATGAGACCGAGAGGGGTATTTTTCTAAACCCCTACACACGTATTATCATTTAATACGGAATAAATAGGGTGGGCGGCAGCACTGTAACATGGCTGTGATACAAAAGCAAATATACAAAATTAAGCCCTGCGCTCAAACTCCCACTACTCCTGGACAGCTGCAATGCAATGCAATGTAGTATGGAGTATGCAGGGCTTAATTTTGTATGTTTGTATTACACAGGTGGGATAGTGCGAGAGTTACTTTTTTCTTTGTTTTTCATTGTATGTATTGGGGCTGATATGTATTATAGTCATTGCTGCCACCCAGGAGTAGTGGGAGTTTGACTGTTTAATTTTGTATGTTTAGGACCTATAACCAGCCTCAGAAAAGGTGAGACATTTTGCAGTGTAGGTTTGATCTAAATACATTTAAATGACAGTCTTGTCAGTGTGTATCAGGTAATTTTGGATCAAAGAGTGTCTTTATATCTAAATATAATCCTGCACT
Source organism: Pelobates cultripes (assembly GCA_933207985.1). Lineage (NCBI taxonomy): Eukaryota > Metazoa > Chordata > Amphibia > Anura > Pelobatidae > Pelobates > Pelobates cultripes. The sequence continues at coordinate 14,864 of CAKOES020000770.1, forward strand.
CTTATTATATGTTGCATTCAGATGTTTGTATATAATTTTTAGTTGAAGGAAATGTAACTTAATATTCTTTCGGCAAGAAAAGGCAAATGTCGTAAATACTGCTAATTGATTTCCCAGAAGTAGAATAGGAATGTAACATAGGCCTGGCTGGACACAACTGACTTCTGTATTTTGTGACCATTCTACTTGACAAAATGTTCAAGGTTCGGTGGAGACTTTTTGATAAACAACAATTTACAAATGTTTCCACAATTTACAAATGTTATTCAGAGTAAGGTTTGGACTTACACGTTTCATCCGCTATGGGACTTCCTCAGAGACCAATATACAATAAAAGACAATAATATCAGTAATGCTTATTGTATTTTATTGTATATTGGTCTCTGAGGAAGTCCCATAACGGACGAAACGCGTAAGACCAAATTTCCTTTCATTGTCTTTTTATATACATATAAAACCTCTTTTCAACTCATCTACCTATCCAAGTCCTGCATAGTTCCTGATATTGGGTGATACCAGAATCTAAGAGGGAGATTCTAGCCCCCCAAAAACATTGGGGGAGGCACCATTTGAGTGCATATAACTCCAACATCCCGTGAGTGCAATCTTTAGCAGGTAATATTATTTTTCCATCAACTGTATTATGCTATGTTCTATTTTTATTTTATTTTTTAGATTTATCAGCTGAGTCCCACGTGTATTGTATCTTTTGGCTTGTATAGTGGTAACACTATTTGTGAGGTGTTTGGTGGGAAGCTGTCTTCTGTTTATTTGATACGTACATGATTTTATTTCTGTTTTTTTTACTTCTTTATTTATTTCAAGACAGTATGAAACAATACAACATAACATTTGTAATATGCATATAGACATATATGAACATATGCACAGCAACAATATTCAAAAACATATGGACAGCTAAAACACAGCTGTGAATAGTACAACATAGACAGCCTTTGAGTTCAGGTAATACAATGTGTCTTTAAGCTAATCTTGGAAATTCACAACGTCCAGCATCTTGTCTTGGTTTTTATTGTAAATAAAAATGAAATTGTGTACAACCATACAAATATTAGGTTTGAGAGATGGGACATTTTCCACTCAATGGTCTCTTCCCCTTTAGGAATGTCAGGGGGCAGAGTAATATCGCAATTTGCTCGTTACCTCTCTTTGTGTTCCATGAGTGATCCTATACTGCACAATTGTACATAAGGAACAAAAAGATGGAAATATAAGTGGATAGAAAAGATAAGGGGTACGGTGTAGAGGAGTGAGTAAGGAGAAGAATAAAGCTTGCCTGAACTCGACCGTATCGCCACTTGCGAAGGGCGGATAGGTCAGTGGATCGTATTAGTACGTTCTCTAGGGCAGTTTAATTTGCGAGTATCCCCTTTGGGGGATCCTATAAGTCCACCCATTTGGAGATAGGTACTGTATACAGCAATTGTTCGTTATCTATCATGGGATGGGCGGGACGTGTGGGGGACTGAACCCACCCTAACCATCCCCTAATCGCTAGCTGTGCTGGCCATCCTGGGGCCTCAGGTCCTTCCGAACTTGTTTTATTTCTGTTTTTTTGTTGTAAGATGGAAATAGTTACCTGTTTCCATGACAGTAAAGTCGCTGAACATCCAGGCATTCCTAAGACATTCTCTTATAACTAATGAATGCTGGTGGCATTCCTTACGTAAAGACATCAGAGATTATGTTATGGCTTGTGAAACTTGTGCTAAGACCAAAATACCTCATATGCTCTTATGTGGTCTGCTTCCACCATTAGAAATACCAAACAAACCATGGCTTAGTATCAGGGCCGTCTTTAATATGGATTGGACCCTGGGCAAACATTTGCTTGGGCCCCCTGAACCCGGTCGTCCCCTCCCTGGCATGCAATCATGCCTCCCACCCCAACGCAGAGGCGGACGTAAAGTAGAGAGGGCTCTGGTGCATGAATTATTTTGGGCAAGAGGGGGCAAAAGGTAGATCCCCATCTGTCATGCAACTCCAACAATGCTTTGACAGCTGGGGCGCTACCATTTTCCTATGCATGCAGAGTTATATTTAGCACTGAGCAGTATTTGTGTGTTTGAGTGTAAGCATGTTTTTGTATGGAGTATGTTTGTGTGAATGTAGGGGTGTGTTTGTATGTGGAGATGGCATTTAAATGCAAGTATGCATTTATGTGTAGTGTTGGTTTATGAATACACTGGTGTGTTTATATATAATTTTGTTGTTTAAAAAAAGGTGTGTTTATATGTAGTGTTGAAGTTTGAATGCAGGTGTGTATTTGCGTGTAGTGTTGAATGCTGAGATGTATGCACAAATACACATGCACTGTCACAAACACACACACACACACACACTGTGATACACATACACACACAGAAACACTTGCAGATACACAGATATACACAATCATACAGATGCAGCTATACAGACACATTTACACACACTGACACACACATACAGACACACAACCTGGCACACATGCAGACACACGCAGATACACTGACAACATACAGATACACAGACACACACAATGACAACATACAGACACACAGATACATAACCTGACAAATGCAGATACAAACACTGACACACATTGGCTACATACAGATACATGCACAGGTATACACACTTGCACACACACACAGATACATACATACTGACACACACACACACAGACACTGTGACAGACATACTGACACTGTGACAGACATACTTATTGACACATACACAGACATACTGTTACGACACGTACCGTCGGGTAGATGAAGCCGCCGTTTAGGCAATAATCCCCTTCTCCAGAAATGCAGTTTAAATCCAGCCGATCGCCAAACTCCCGAACGAAGTCCGCGAACACGGCAACTCCCGATCAGCCAAACAGTCGAACGCCTTCCACAGCTAGAAATAACGAAAACGCTGTCCCAATAATAATTCCCCCCACAAACGAGACCAAGCTCCGTCTTGAGGGTCAAATGAAGATCTGTTTAATGGGGGCTACCTGCCCGGTATTTATGCAGGTCTCCACAAGGTGGACACTCCCCGAGGGGACCTTGTGGAAAACTGTAACACATATTGGACAGTAGCCAATTGCAGTGGCTTCAATAATAGCCCTTCCCATCTTGCCCATAATTCCGTCTTCTTTACCTTGGAGATAATTGGGGAAGAAACCTAATTATCTCCCAAGGTAGAGACCATCGCCATCTTAAATTACAGTAACAAAAAGACATTAAAATACATAACTACAGAAATACCGAATGCATATGGTTCGTGTAACGTATCCCCAGACAGCCTGGATCTGAGGGCATGTTTTCACCGAATAGCGCTCAGATCCGATGTATCCAGTCGAATCGCCATGGAGTCAAAGTCTTTCACCAGTCCTTCGGTATGCGAATGACTCCATGGGATGGCTGTCGGGGTAAAAGTCCATACGACTGAATAAAACTCCCGAACGACCGACGTTCGTATGCCTTGTCGAAAAGGAAGGTAGGCAGCAGCTTTTCAGCGGTGTTCGGTAGTTTAAGTGTCCGTTTTTAGTTCCATACAGTTTGTACCGAACACCGCTATGTGTTCGTATGTCCCAAAATGGCCGCTGCC
>CAKOES020000771.1:0-18424 GCA_933207985.1 Pelobates cultripes
CCACTTGACTTCAGTTCTTATCTCCTCCTTCTCGGATTCCGCTGCCTTTTTTTAATTTAAATGCCCCTGTGTGACCACTAACCAGTTTTCACCTTCAAGTACTCCTGAGGGTCGTGGGGACTGTTCCACTGAGTTCCTTATCAACAACCACAGTTTTATGAAACTTGACAAAAAGTAGTGAGGAAGAAAAGTAACCAAAGCTATTGAACAGAAAAGATGCAAAAAAGTTATTACATTAACTGCAAGGTTCTTCAAACAAAAAAGCATTCTGCTACTATGTTGTTGTATAAGACCCTCCTGAGCAAAAAAAAATAAGGATTATTATGATGACACCAAGTTTGATTAGATTCTGAAAATATGAAACTGGCTCAAAAGCACTGGCAGCAATATAGATAAATTAGAATTCACTGCTGTACCCATAGCAATATTTAAAATGGACGAAAGGGAAATTTTAATTTAAGGATGTGATTAGGAGAGTTGCCAGGGGCTGGGCAGTTCTGAGAAATTTTAGATGACTTATTAATAACAATTTATGCAACTAAAATGGAATTTTGAACAATTGCAATGAAGTTCTAATTCCACACAACCTTTTCATTTGGGACATCCAACTAAAGCCAATGTGACTCAACTTGGGAAAACTGCTTCATTTGGCTTTGACTATAGTTGTTGCAACTTTGAATCCACAATCAAGTATCATGGCACATCAAATTAGAACCTTGGTCACGATATCTTCTTATATGTTGGTATGTTACTAGATACTAGGCTTTCATAAGGTCTTCATACTGATAAACTATCACTGAAACTTTATCTCAGTATATACTCTGTTCTTAATGTTTTAAACCCCTAAGATCTTGATATCTGTCTGCCAAGTGACCCAGTCTATGATAAAACTGCATATACTGGGTTGTTAACAATTGTCAGACATCTTGATTTATCATAGTAATAATAAGTCCTGATAGTCAAAAGGTATGTCTATCAAAAAATATGTAAGAGGGAATAAGACAGAGAATAGGATAAAAGCTCTGAAACTGGAAAAAGTGGGGTTTCATCAAATCCCATAAGTATTCATAAATATAAAAATAAAGGCATCCAGGAGCTTATAACATATAACTAACAGATACTAGATATATGATATAGATTATAGAGAATAAATATAGATATCAATATTAATACAATTCTAAAATTCTAAAACACTTAAAACATTCAGAAAGGAGTTAATAGACAATTACTTAATCTTATATATCAACAATGCATAAGAGTCCAAATTGTAGATGGATAAGGGATCAGTCCAAGCAGATGATTATAGCACATATAGTCTTTAAGCATGTATCATAAATAACCTCTGACCTATTTGAATATCCTTTACAGAATCAGATAAGGTTCTTATGAATTTATTCTACATTCATATAAGAAAGAATAAAAGAAAATAAAATAAAATATAAAATAAACAATATGATAAAACACAAAATCTAGGCTTGTTAGTATCACAAACTAACAGCCTAATTGACATTCTCCAATATAAAAGTCTGGGCTAACCACCAGAAACAGCAACTGTAGCAAACAGGGATAGATACTAAAGTATTCCGTATTGGTGCCCTAATGGTACTTTAGATTACGTCTATATACATCCAAGACGACTTGTAGAAAATAGTGTTGTCAAAAAAGAAATGCTTTATTCACGTTAAAAATAATAATAAATAGTTCTAATAAAAACATGAAATACTGGGTAAATCATATACCACAAAAATGTTCCGAAGTAAGAGAAGGGGAAAAGACCATATAACCTGAACCGATCGTCTGGATGGCTGAGGATGTTGATATTCCCCTTCCGAGTTGGTACTGCAGCAGCCGGTGAGGACGGCGTCCGCATTTTTTGGCACTCCACCTCCGACCTCACATCAAGAGGTGAGCCTCCAGAATGACGTTGTGTAGTGGATAGAAACTTGTTCTCTCCAACTCTTCTCTTCGTATTGATTTCACAGCCTTATGCGTTTCATAGGGTACTGCCCTATTTCATCAGAGGTATGTCTTAATCTTAGTCCATATTGGTATATATATACACAGTGTCCTACAAGTCATCAATTGCTTATAATTGCATATCAAATCGGAATTTAGAACTTAAAATGAACATACAAAATGTAAATACTATAGCTGTGATTATATCGGTACATAGAAAATACGAATGAATGAATGTTCCAACTACATAAATCACACATATACATCGTACATATAAAAAAATTAATAAATAAAAATAAACAATGTAAATCCATTAATTTGTCTTCTTATGTCTATTCCATTCATAATAAGTCAGAACTATACTGGTTAAAACATTGGACCTTTCTATGTAAAAGCAGAAATAAAACAATAAAATTCCAATTCAGGTCCACATTCTGAGATGAAAAAAATGGAAAAATATATAATAGGATAATAATTGGCATATACGAGGATAAAAATAAATAAGTAAAAAAATAAACGAGAGATAAATATATAAATCTATGAGCCAGAAATCTGTCACTACAGCAAAAAATCCTAAAACACTATTAAAATAAAATAAAAATCTTAAAATAAAGAAGGATTACTTAGTGGTACATAAATATGTCTCTGTCTGCCAGTATCGGTTATAGACAATCTGGCAATCGGTAATAGGCCAAAAACTAGCAATAGAAAAACACAATAAGTTGCAATAAAAGTGACAATGATGTAATTCGCACATAAAGATAGAAAACACAACCGTAGGAGAACAATAAAATATGGGCAGAGGAAATAAAACCTCAAAAAAATGATGATAGTAGTCAAAATAATTCTGAACCCATGAGATAACATATAAAATCGATGAGATAGAAGAGGTATATTAATGTATTTAATTAGTGGAAACCTTGTTAGAAGGCATTCAACTCAAAGTCCACATTGAGACCCTTTGGTATTAGGGTGTTAAGGGTAAAAATCTTGATTTATCATAACTACTTTTGCTATATGTATATTTTCTTTCTTAGAACGTGTAACATTGTATTACAGATACCCACAATCAATGGGAATTATGGCAAATTAATAAGAAAATAAATATATTTTGGTCTAATAAAAGCAACTCATTGTGAGTTGATTGCCAACTTGAAATATTTAGGCTAAAATTGTTTATTCAGCAGGCCTGCGGAGCTTCCCAAATTTAGGAATTTTTGCCTTAACTTTTTGAAGCCAATTCTCCACTTACAGCAACTGGCTGTTAAATGTATCAGAATGTAAATGGCTAGGTTTAGCACTATCCATTTAATATCCTCCTGGTTCCTTCCTAGTTAGGTTTGCCATATTCCTGGACAAATATTACTTAAATCATTGACTTGTGCTATGTGAAATTCAGAAGCTGCTGCATGAAGTTAAGCCATTAGTCTTTTAGGGATCCCTAGAATATACAGTATACATGCTGCAGGGCAGCTCTCTTCATGTGTTTCCTTTGACATTAGGAAACTATAAGCACCCTGGAAAACATTTGTGGATTTGACAACCCTAATGATGGAGAAACTAGGGAGTAAAAATAGGACACAAGGATGAGCCATTATTCTTTGTAAGCCCCATCTTCCATTATACTTCCAACTCTCAGTTTTATTTCCTCTATCAATTTAAACCTTCCACTGTTTTCCTGTCCCATTCCCTTTTTTTGCCTCTTCTGCTTGTTGTTGCCTCTTCTTGCTTCTTTATTTCCTCCATATACAAGTATATCGGCCTCTCTTCATTCAAACCTTTTTTTACAGTCCCCCATGCATTTATGAGACTTGTGAATAGCGAAATAATTTGTTTCAGCCGCAAATTTTTAAAATAATTCGGCCATATGTCAGTGTAGCTCTGCTGATTTTTATTCAGAGAAAGTGGTGGGAGTCTAGTTATTAGTGGTATCAGGCAGGAGACAGACATGAACCCAATTAGTTTTAGAATTAGAAATGGCAGAGTACCCTGACCGTAAGAGCAAAAGATGATGCAGGTTAAAACTTAACTTTTATTATTATCACCTAAAAATGTGTATATTTAAATATCAGTCAGTATGCTGGTGTATCAAAGGATTAACAATATTAGTAATCGATAGATTTCAAAAGTTGAATCAAAATATAACGTAAATATTTCAATAGATATCAATAGATAGATATATATACAATGAAGTAAAGTGAAAAATAAAATAAAATAAGGTATTTAGAAATAGTAAGAAAAGAAAATTAAATAATAATAATATATATGTATATTAGTGAGACAGAACCCAAATTTCCAAACACATCATTGTTATCTAATGTCCTCAAGAAATCATGGTTCTGAATCACACTGGTGTTGGTTCTTACTTAGAATGTACAGATAATTATCTCTCTGAGTCAAGCAGACCAATGTATCTAAAGCACTGACACAATGAGCTTCTACTGTTAACCTCTAAAGAGCAACAATGTATCTCAGGAGGTTGTTACAAATAAAGGGAACCTAAACTAAGTAGCGCTCTGGGAAATCGTGGTACACCTAAAGTTTCACACCAAACCGTAAGACACAAATTAATCATATATTATGATAACTGAGAGACAAGAAACCTACAAAACCTACAAAACTAGAGAATACTGCTCTGTAAGGATTCTATGCTTTGCCTTTGAGGGCACCTGTACTTCTGGAGCAAGCAAAGAGCTAACTATCACTGAAGTAAGCCGTATTCGATCGATCTAGTTGTACCTGGACTAAAAATGGCTACTATCTCTGATACATCGTAATGAAAGTCGGTGAGTACAAAGTCAAGTCTAGTCTCAGGTAGCAAGTGAACCCTGAAGCGTGTTTCGCCGGCAAGGCTTCCCCTGAAGAGCCGCCTTACCGGCGAAACATGCGTCGGGGCTCACTTGCTAGCAAATAAACACTGTTACAGCGAAGTTACTAATTTAAAGATATTATTATTATTTTATTATTTATATAGCGCCATCAGATTCCGTAGCGCTGCTATCTTTGTTTTGTATGATCTTATTACTTCCCAAAATTTTTGTATGAGCAGATATTGAACTGATAATTAAATATTTACAATTATTCACTTTATGGCCAAGTTATCATATAATCGCCCATCTTTGAAGGTTTCCCAGGAAAACAAAATGGTCTGGATATATTAATATAATAATGGCAACGTATGTCATGGAAAGTAAGTTCAACCCAGTACATTTAATGTAACAAAGCAGTCTCTTATAATTGACCTTTGGTAATGAACGTATATTTGATCTGTTGTTTGCCTACAAAGATAATCTAATCTGATTCAACTCTTGCTATGGAAATTATATTAACACTTCATACGTAATTACGATGTAAAAAAACAATCAATCATAGCATCAAACATAAACTAGTCACACCAGACACATGCTTGTGATGATGATTGCAAGAATGTGACTGACCAGTCTTGTTCTTGAAGAACAAGTTAGAAGCAGTTGCTAACCAAATCCAGAGACACATGTGTTGTATGAGTTAGAGAAAAAAAAAAGTACACAATAATTTGTTTTGATGAAAGGTCTTCTTTTATTTAGCTTCCAAAAGGTATAAATACATATTAACTTCATCATAAACTATAAACACATCAAACATAAACTCTAGTCCCAGAGAGGGCTTCTATAACAAACACATTTCCATTCTATAAGCCTGAACTATCTAAATGAGAGCGGGACAATGTTTTATGTATTCAATTTAATGGCTCTTAGATCGAAAGTTGGTTGTCTTTCAATTATCTTGCATTTTTTTCTATCGTTAATTACAAATTCCTCTTGCAAATATCAGTACCAATACCAAAGATCTCTCTAACACTCGCTTCCTGTATTGAAAACAAAACTCACCACTCGGGAATGAACATAATCTCTCCATGACACTATCAACTTCACACTTCACCCTTTGTAAACCTTTTAGCCTACCCCGAAACAATCTCTGACCATACAGAAAGAACCTGTAAAAATATCCTATCTATAAATAAAAAAAAAAAAAATTACATTCAAAAATTAATAAACTTATTTAAAGGGTTACTGTTTCTGGTCTGAATAACTCTTCTATTCTGCCCCCCACCCTCCCCACCCCAAAGTAACTATACAGAAAAAAGAAAAAGAAATGAATAGCAGAAACTCACCGTCCAATCCAGTGCCAAGGCCAAGTTCTCCCTCAGCCCGATCCTCTACTGCCATAACTCCTCTTTGGAAGTCAGGGAGGGCACTCAGCCGAGGGAAGCGCATGGTCAGCACGCAGGTGGGGTGGGGTTAAAGGGGGGGTAGGTGCCACCATTGGCTGTCTAGTGCCAACATACAGGGCGTGCTGACGAAAAACACCAAAAATGCATGGAATTCATATTAGTCATCCTGGAACTTTTCTTTCTGGCTAATGATACCCCAATGATGGTGCCAGTAGTGGAGTTATACCTCCGGCAGCAGAGGGTTTAAACAATGTATGTGCATAATGAAATGCTGCACATACAGGCTGCAGGCATCATTACTACTTCAGTTCAGTGAAGTAGACATGGTGCTTGGTGTAACCCTTTAACTACCTATATAACTTCATTCACCATGAAAATGGCACTCTGCGGTTATGGCAGCCCATCCTATTAATGTAGAAAAACCCTCAGCATTCCATATGCCTGTAAAGCCAACCCGAAAATTCCATACACCAGCCATATCAAACCCAAGTTAGCACTGTGTTCTCAGCTGCCCTCTTCTGCTCTACAAAAATAAAAATAATTGCAATAACCCAAAACTACATTCCAAGAGTTACCCAAAAAGCATAATTATGCAAAAATTCAAATGAGGTTAGGCCCAAAATGTATCATAAAGCTTCATGTAATCTCCTCACCAAGTTGATCTACACCCAAGACCACCACCAGTGTCAAGAGGTTTTCCTCAAGTTCTCCAAAAAAAAAACCCAATTCCCAATCCCATTTTTTTAACCGATGGCATGTGGTTTCACATTGTATTTGCCTTTCTCTTTTGTGTTTTGCCTTCCTTTTTATAAATCTGCCTTGAAGGAACACTATACCCTTAGGAATACAAACGCCATAGTGTCCTCTAGCTGTTCTGGTTTCCTTCAAGAGCATGAAAATGATGATTTTTACTTACCTTTTCTCCATTACCATGTTGCTCTTTCCACTGACACCCCGCCTCCTTGGCTGATATTATCAGCAGTGGTGTATCCTGGTTTTGTGCTGCCCTAGGCAGGACAAAACTCAGGCGCCCTCCCCGCGCCACCCCCACCCAACCCTTCCCCGCCCCACCTTCTAAATACACACACACAGTCAGACACAAACACACACACACACAGTCAGACACACACACACATACACAAACACACACACAAACACAGTCAGACACAAACACACACACAAACACAGTCAGACACAAACACACACACACACATACACAAACACAGTCAGACACAAACACACAGACACACATACACAAACACAGTCAGACACAAACACATACACAAACAGTCAGACACAAACACTCACACACACAGTCAGACACACACACACACACAGTCACACACACAGTCAGACACAAACACAGTCAGATACAAACACACACACTCACAAACACAGTCAGATACAAACACACACACTCACAAACACAGTCAGACACACACAGAGTCAGACACACACAGAGTCAGACACAAACACACAGTCAGACACATACACAGACACAAACACAGTCAGACACAAACACACACACAAACACAGACACACACAAACACACACACTCCACAAACACACACACACTCACAAACACAGTCCAGATACACACACACACAGTCAGACACATACACAGACACAAACACAGTCACACACAGACAAACACAGTCACACACAGACAAACACACACACAGTCACACACACAGACACAAACACACACACTCACAAACACAGTCAGACACATACACAGACACAAACACACACACTCACAAACACAGTCAGACACAAACACACACACACACTCACAAACACACACACTCACAAAACACACAGTCAGACACAAACACACACACAATCACACACAGTCACACACAAACACACACACACACTCACAAACACAGTCAGACACAAACACACACACACACATTAACTTTTTTTTAAATTTAAATCCCCCCCAACCTCCTTACCTTTGGGAGTGCTGGGGGGGGGGTCTCTATCCCTGGTGGTCCGGTGGCTGCAGGTCAGGCGGGCGGCTGACGAGGGAGCTCTTCCTTTGAGCTGACTGCTCAGCTCCCTCGCGCGCCGGCTGCAGAGTGAGGCTGGGAGCCGGAATATGACGTCATCTTCCGGCTCCTAGCCTCACTCTGCGGCGCGCGAGGGAGCTGAGCAGTCAGCTCAAAGGAAGAGCTCCCTCGCCAGCCGCCCGCATGCCAGCGCCGCCCGCTCGGGATGTCAGTTAGCCGCAAGGCTAACTAGGCATTTGCCCTGGGCATTTGGGGGGCGGCGTTTTTTGCCACCCCCTGAAAAATGCCGCCCAAGGCAAATGCCTTGTTTGCCTCGCGGCTAATACGTCCCTGATTATCAGTTCTAATAAGCTCAGGTAATCCAATTAGCCTGCGTATGGAAGCATTGGGAAGCTAGTGCCCATGCGCAGCAAATTGTCGTGCCAAGCCAGTCAAATGCTGCTCTAGGAGCAGTGGCTGTCAAGAAAAAAAAAAGACAGAATAAGCTTCTACAAAATGTTTTGCAGGGTCAAAATTACAGGGGTACTGCACCGAAACCAATTTGTTGAGATGAAGTGGTCTAGGTGTATAAGCTTTGAATTATTAAAATAAAAAATAAATTGTAAACGTTGAAATTTCCTTAAATAACACGTTAGGTACCATAAACGCTAGAGTACATTTACTCAGCATTTAGTATGTGTGAAGAAATTCCCCTATTTTGCTTTAAAATGACAATTTGTATTCCCTTCTTTCATGTTAGCTTTCCCTATGGCATTCGGTAGGTAAAACTACTGTAACGTGACCACCCCGTTGCCCATTATGAATACTTTAAATCCCTGTTTGCTGGGCATGTTCGACAAAAGTTCTGCACGAACGATATGCACCGCCGCCATTTCGGGACTTCCACGTGTTCGCGGCTATTTTAGCTCCCGAACAGCGGCGTTTGCCGTCGAGTGTCTGGAACTGAAAACGGACACTCAAATAGGCGAACACCGTTGAATCCTCCATACCTTTGGTAAAACCCCATTAAAACTACCGAACGACCGGGCGTTCGGTAGAAAGACTCACTGACAGATGGGGAGTCAAGCGAACCATGGATGGTAGCTGGATGGCCGGCCGTTTGGGAGGTTTTTCATGCGACCTAAGACCGACTGCAGGGCCAGAATTTGTGGAACTGTTTTCGGCTACTTTGCCCGTGCAGTCGGTCAAAACTTCTAAGTCCCATATCTCCCGAATGGCTGTACCGAACGGACTGTTTTTTTCCATATGTTGGTCCCCCAGAGTACAGCTATCTGGGGATACCTTGGGGTACATCCAGACTTTGGGGAAATTATGTTCCGTTTTAATTATGTTAAATGGTTATCTGAGGGGAGGAGATGTACAGTATGTATATTGTTATGATTGGTTGTACAGTTAATTATATGGGAGGCTCCCTTGCATGGGCAGAATCCCATAAAAAGAGAATGCCTGTCAATAAATCTTTAGTTCATCTTTGTACCCTTCTTCTGACTACGTATGCTGTTTGGGAGTTCGTGTGTTTTACTGAGGGAATTATCCAGGGACACTATTGGAATTACACTGGGATTCGTCTACCATAACTACCGAATGGAGGGCTCTGTTCACTGGGCTCTGGCGGTTCGGGAGGAAACTACCGATTGAGGTTTAAATGTACTTGGTTTCCTTACAGTATGATATGGCAGAGGCAAAGGCTCTTTTCATGACGTAGCACATGTAGCACACAGTGACAGGCTGAGATCGTCATCGTACCACTCTTAGCCAATCACTGCCCCAACCTCTGGTATGAATTGGTATGGCATGAGGTGGCATGGTATGGCATGAGGTGGAAGCATACGCCTCTGCCATATCATCATTTGAGGCTGGGCTAAAGTACGAGTAAATGGACTCAATTCTTGGAAGTGGTTTATAGTGCCTAGCACGGTCCTTTAAAGGTGAAACAGACTCATAGGACACAAATATGTCTGAAACTCTTTTGATTTTATACAATGAAAAGACCTTAACTCTACAAATGATATTGAACAAAAACAATGTTAAAGGGACTTTCTGACAAAGCTTAATGTAGTGGTTATGGTGTAAAGATGTTGTCCCTGCAGTTTGAGCAATGCAAACACTGCCTTTTATGGGACTAGGCAGTGCTTATAGTTCTTCCTAAAGCTACATCTAGTGGCTGTCACTGTGGTGTGGTCCTTCACTCTTTGCAGGGTCAAACGTTTGACTTCTTCACACTCAGCATGAAGGCGTCAGACACTCCCCATATAGATGCTTATTAGTAAATTGTGTGATTGCTGTGCCTGAGCACTTCCCAGTGCTTTCCTATGGTGAAGCATTGGATTGGCAGAGATGATCAGTAATTATGTGTTAACCAAGGGAAGGGCAAAACATTCAGAGTGATGAAGGTGGGTAAAACTATTAATTGTATTACTTCCCTAAAGGCGGTAATTCTGAATTATTAGTATAACACTAACATTGGGATTACCTATTTGTATTCCTAACAGTGTGTTCCTTTACAGGTATACAGATTCCTTCTGCTTTTACTTATAATACAAGAGTCATGAAGATCTTGAAATTAAAACAGGAGAGAGAGAAAAATGGCAGTTTTAGTAACCGTGCCAGGAATGTGAAAGGCCTTAACCACAATGTTAAGCACTGAGCAAATGTAAACTAAAGACCTCAGAAGGTTGATTTTGGCGCTGAGTTTGCATTAAGTGAGTTAATAACCCGCACTACCCCTCCTGCTGCATCTATTTAAAGGTTTGGCAGTCGAGAATTCTCCAAACTCTGTTTAAAAAGTAAAAAACAAATCCCCGTCTGTAATTTCTTTAGATATTCTAATGTAATTGAGGCGGCTTTCCTGCAATTAAACACACCGTGTCTCCACAATAAACTCCACAGTTTGGCATTATCTCAACAGCAAAAGCAATACAATGGTAGTTTTTAAATGGACATTTGAGACGTTGCACTTGTTTGGGGCAATGTGTAGGTTAGATTAGAGTTAGTTAAGTTGATTGTTCCTTTATGAAACTTCTATAATTTTTTAAACATTTTTTAAAAATTATTTATGTTCCGTGAGCCCACATTTTCTGTGTTCCTTCCCACCCTAGACTGCTCCCTTTTTTGCCCAAGTCTGGAGAATTGCATTTCTTATAGAATAAGCTCAGTAGCTCTACAGAACGTTAACGAGATACTCTATGTACCAAACAAACTTTAGCTGAGAGGGACACTACAGTCACCAGAACCACTACAGCTTTATGTAGTGGTTCTGGTGTCTATAGCCTGTCCCTGCAGGCTAAGCAATGAAAATGCAGTGTTTTAAATTGCTGCCTAGTAACATCTATAGTGACAGTCCCTCGGACGGCCACTAGAGGTGTTTCCTATGTTCATCATTTGCACGCTCTGCATGCAGACACTGAACTCTCCCCTAAGAGATGCACTGATATAATGCATCTCTATGAGGAGATGCTGATTGGCGCAACACATCATTGTGCCGTACATGCACAATAGCCTTCCTATGGGAAAGCATTTGATTGGCTGAGCTCATCTAAGGACCAGGGCCGGACTGGGAAAAAAATTAGGCCCGGGCATTTTTCAATCAGAGCGGCCCCCTAAGAAGGGGGCGGGGCCAGAGAGTGTGTGTTTTGTCATCACTAATGACAACACGCCCCCTCTCAAAGTGAGCATGTTGGTTCAATGCCCAGAGCCCTGCTGAAGAGCTCTGGCATTAGAAAAAGGCCCTGAATTTGTTCTGCGCAGCGCAAGCAAATTAATAACATGCTTGCGCTGTGTTTGCTTTTAAATTGTCTCTGGTGTCTCCACAAGTGGGATACCAGAGGACAAAAGGGCCAGGAAAGTGCATGGTGCATATGTTTGGAGCCTGCTTGTGGGATTGCGTGTGTGTAGAGTGTGGTGTGGTATTGTATAAATAGGTCAATTTTATTTGTGTTTGTGGTGTAATATGTGTGGCTAGGGGCTGTAGAGAGTGTGTGTATAGGGGGCATAGTTTTATAGGGGATGCAGCGAGTGTGTGCATACGGGCTGAAGTGTGTGTGTATAGGTGACGTAGTGTGTGTAGGGGTTGCAGAGAGGGTGTGTTTAGAGAATGTTGTATGTGTTTGCTGACAAGGAATGTAGTGTGTGTGTGTAGGAGATCTACTGTGTAAAGGACCCAGTGTGTGTGTGTGTGTGTAGAGGATAAAGAGTGCATATAGAGTAAGGGATCTAGTGTGTATCTGGAGCGTAATGTGTGTAGTGGTGCAGTGTGAGGGGTGCTGTAGTGTGTGTGTGTGTATGTATATATATATATATATATTTGGACTTATTGTATGTGTGAGGGGCGCAGTGTGTGTATGTAAGAGGGGTGCTGTGTGTGAGGGTGTTTTTATCTGCTGTCACATTCTAGGTTTCTAATTTTCTTTGTCTGTTAACTCACTGAGGGTTATTTTATATATATATATGTGTGTGTGTGCTGTATATGTGTGGGAGTGTGCTGTGTGTGTGAGTGAGGGTGCTGTGTGTGTCTGGGGGGTGCTGTGTCTGGAGGGTGCTGTGTGTGTCTGGGTGCTGTGTGTGTCTTGGTGCGCTGTGTGTGTCTGGGGGTGCTGTGTGTGTCTAGGGGTTCTGTATGTGTCTGGGGGTGCTGTGTGTGTCTGGGTTCTGTGTGTGTCTGGGGGTGCTGTGTGTGTCTGGGTGCTCTGTGTGTGTCTGGGTGCGCTGTGTGTCTGGATGTGCGCTGTGTGTGTCTTGGGGTGCTGTGTGCGTTCCAGGCTCCAGTGTGTAAACAAAGCTGTACCGGGTTCTGTGTGCGGTCTGGGTGCTGTGTGTGTCTGCTGGGGTGCTGTGTGTGTGTCTAGGTGCTGTGTGTGTTTGGGATGCTGTGTGTGTCTGGGTGCAGGTGTGCCTCCCGTGGGTGCTGTCTGTGCTGTCTGGGGGTGTTGTGTGTGTCTGTCTGGGGGTGCTGTGTGTGTCTGCTGTGTCATGGGGTGCTGTGTGTGTCTGGGGGGGTGCTGTGTCTGGGGGTGCTGTGTGTGTTTGGGAGGTGCTGTGTCTGGGGGTGCTGTGTGTGTCTGGGTGGTGCTGTGTCTGGGGGTGCTGTGTGTGTCTGGGGGGTGCTGTGTCTGGGTGCTGTGTGTGTGAGTGAATGTATTTTTTATTTAAATTTAAATATATATTTTTTACTAATAAAAAAATAAAATAATTATTTCCCCCCCTCCCTTCTTACCTTTATCCTGGGGGGGGGGAGGGGGGGGCAGAGGAGATCCATTATGCCTGGGGGGTGGGGAGCCATGCTGCCTTCCCTGGTGGTCCAGTGGTGAAAGTGAACTCTAACCTGCAGGTTAGAGTTCACTCTTGCGAGATCTGAGCGTTGCCGCGGCAACGCTCAGAATCCCGCGAGAGGACCGGCGGAGCTGCTTGTTACAGCTCCGCCGGGTCCTCTCTCCTGCCTCCCTCCCTCACCCAGCCGGCGGCCGCATCTCCCTGCCTCTGGGCCGGTGAGGGAGATCTTTGATCTCCCCACCGGCCCACGGAGGCACACAGCAGGGCCGGCGCTCGGATAGCCCAGTATGCCCGATGGCCAATCTGGGCCTGCTAAGGACCTAAATATTTACTCCAGCACTTTAGTGTCAGGAATACTTGTTAGTATTCTTAACACTGTAGTGTTCCTTTAATGAAACACCTTTGGTGTATAGGCCATGCCTCTGCAGTGCCACTTCTTATTTCCCTGCCATTTAGGAGTAAAATCTATTTGTTTATGGATCCCTAGCCATACCTCTCCTGGCTAAACCTCATGCGATCCATGGAAAAAGGTTTCATTTCTACAGCACAGCGTGTTTACTTCAGAAGTTTTTATCTGCTGCTCTGTTATTTGATCTTTTTGTTCACATACAGGAGTATGATGTAAGCTACAAAAGGCAGGTAGGTTAAACAAAATTGTTGTTTTTCAGAAAGTATGTAGGGAGATTGTGTGAGTTTGAGCCAGGGGAGGTGTGAGTAGGGCTGCTTAAAGTAATTTTACTCCTAAATGGCACATAATTGAGAAGTAAGACTTGGGGACATTATCTGTACGCCCAAACCACTTCACTAAGTTAAAGTTGTATTGGTGCTTAGAGTGTCCCTTTATGAAAGCATCAGTTGCATTCTGGATGCCCCTACCCATATACAGGGAGTGCAGAATTATTAGGCAAATGAGTATTTTGACCACATCATCCTCTTTATGCATGTTGTCTTACTCCAAGCTGTATAGGCTCGAAAGCCTACTACCAATTAAGCATATTAGGTGATGTGCATCTCTGTAATGAGAAGGGGTGTGGTCTAATGACATCAACACCCTATATCAGGTGTGCATAATTATTAGGCAACTTCCTTTCCTTTGGCAAAATGGGTCAAAAGAAGGACTTGACAGGCTCAGAAAAGTCAAAATAGTGAGATATCTTGCAGAGGGATGCAGCACTCTTAAAATTGCAAAGCTTCTGAAGCGTGATCATCGAACAATCAAGCGTTTCATTCAAAATAGTCAACAGGGTCGCAAGAAGCGTGTGGAAAAACCAAGGCGCAAAATAACTGCCCATGAACTGAGAAAAGTCAAGCGTGCAGCTGCCACGATGCCACTTGCCACCAGTTTGGCCATATTTCAGAGCTGCAACATCACTGGAGTGCCCAAAAGCACAAGGTGTGCAATACTCAGAGACATGGCCAAGGTAAGAAAGGCTGAAAGACGACCACCACTGAACAAGACACACAAGCTGAAACGTCAAGACTGGGCCAAGAAATATCTCAAGACTGATTTTTCTAAGGTTTTATGGACTGATGAAATGAGAGTGAGTCTTGATGGGCCAGATGGATGGGCCCGTGGCTGGATTGGTAAAGGGCAGAGAGCTCCAGTCCGACTCAGACGCCAGCAAGGTGGAGGTGGAGTACTGGTTTGGGCTGGTATCATCAAAGATGAGCTTGTGGGGCCTTTTTCGGGTTGAGGATGGAGTCAAGCTCAACTCCCAGTCCTACTGCCAGTTCCTGGAAGACACCTTCTTCAAGCAGTGGTACAGGAAGAAGTCTGCATCCTTCAAGAAAACATGATTTTCATGCAGGACAATGCTCCATCACACGCGTCCAAGTACTCCACAGCGTGGCTGGCAAGAAAGGGTATAAAAGAAGAAAATCTAATGACATGGCCTCCTTGTTCACCTGATCTGAACCCCATTGAGAACCTGTGGTCCATCATCAAATGTGAGATTTACAAGGAGGGAAAACAGTACACCTCTCTGAACAGTGTCTGGGAGGCTGTGGTTGCTGCTGCACGCAATGTTGATGGTGAACAGATCAAAACACTGACAGAATCCATGGATGGCAGGCTTTTGAGTGTCCTTGCAAAGAAAGGTGGCTATATTGGTCACTGATTTGTTTTTGTTTTGTTTTTGAATGTCAGAAATGTATATTTGTGAATGTTGAGATGTTATATTGGTTTCACTGGTAATAATAAATAATTGAAATGGGTATATATTTGTTTTTTGTTAAGTTGCCTAATAATTATGCACAGTAATAGTCACCTGCACACACAGATATCCCCCTAACATAGCTAAAACTAAAAACAAACTAAAAACTACTTCCAAAAATATTCAGCTTTGATATTAATGAGTTTTTTGGGTTCATTGAGAACATGGTTGTTGTTCAATAATAAAATTAATCCTCAAAAATACAACTTGCCTAATAATTCTGCACTCCCTGTATAATTTATTATATTGTGAATGGATTAAAAGATACTCACAATATATTTTTTACTTATTCTAGCCATTGAAGCTCTGCTGAAAATGGCGCTGCAACGATCGGGCGGCATACCTACGCAGCCTGAATACAGATCAGATCACACTTTTGGACCTACCCTTAGTCGCGCAATTAGCAAGTATTATATAATGTGATTTCAGCATAGCATGTCACAATTAGACTAGCTAGTAGTTAAATGCTTGCTAGCAGGGGAGGGCTGGCAGCCTTAGGCCTGGAGGGCAAAACCAGTCAAGTGGCCCATTGCACCACCAAATCAGTTCACCATCCATGCCCACCTTTTCCTGGTTTTATAACGGATATTGATGTTATGCTAATCAGTAGCTCTTTGCCATACCCGCTCCTTCACGGCTCCAGGCACTGCTTGTTGTGAGTGTGAGCCACTGTAAATTAGGGGCAGAGGGCACTTGCACTGCGGTAAAGATGGGGCTGGCAGGAGGAGAGTGCAGTGCAATCAGTGCACTCCCCTCCTGTGGGTCACCAGTAGACTGGTGCACCTGCCCAGGATCAGAGCCGGTGCAAGGATTTTTGCCGCCCTAGACAAAATAAAAATTTGCTGCCCCCCCATGTGACATCACAATGCCCCACCCATATGAACTAACGCCAGTGCTGCACACAGTGTGTGTTTACATTAAAAAGGCTGCAGGGACCAGCTATAGACACCAGAACCACTTCATTAAGCTATAGTGTCCCTTTAATGTGAGGTACATTATAGATTAGTGTCACTAATAATATACTAGATTGCCTACTTACAATCAGATGAGGATGATGATGGGCTGCAGTTTGCTCCACTGGTCTGGTGTAGAACAGGATCTCTGGAGGCTGTTTGCAACTGTGGTCACAAAATTCAATGTTCTGGGAGAATTGGAAGCAGCTCCATTTTTTGGGGCCCCTTACACAGCTCAAGGTCTGGGCCCCAGGGCCTGACGGTGAGTATGCCCATAAGGCCCACTCATAAGTTCCACCCACCCATGAGTTCGCTCACAGGGAGTGGAGTGTGTAGGGGATGTGTTATGTGTTGTAGAGGATCTAATATGTGTGCTTATGGTATGTAGTGTATAGGGTTACCAGTTTGTGCAGGTGATGCAGTGTGTTTGTGTGTAGTGGAAGCAGTGTGTATTTGTGTATAAGGGATGTATTATGTGTTTCGGGTTGTGTGTAAGGGATGCATTGTGTGAATCTGTGTTTGTATGCATAAGGGATGCAAAGTGTGTGTCTGTATGTGTGTGCATTGAGTGTAAGAGATGCATTGTGTTTCTGTGTGTATGTAAGAAAAGTGTGTGTGTTTGCATGTGTGTGTACGGGTTTGCATTGTCTGTTTCTGTGTATGTGTGCAAAGGATGCATTGTCTTTGTGTGTAAGGGTTGCATTGTGTGTGTGTGTGTGTGTGTAATGGATTCATTGTGTGTTTCTCTGTGTGTAAGGGAAGCATGTTGTGTTTCTGTGTATGTATAGGGATGCATTGTGTGTGTGTGTGCATGCGTAGTGTGAAAGAGCTCCCTGTCTTGGCCCCTGTCCTATAGAGCTGCCCCTTCTGTCCCGTAGAGCTCTCCCCTGCACCTTAGTGGTCTCTCCTCTCCCCCACCCTCCACTAGCGGTCTCTTCTCACACTCACCCACCCTCCCTGTGCTCTTCTCATCCCCCCCTCCACCCTCCCTGTGTTCTTCTCACTCCTCCCTCTATGTGTTCTCCTCACACCCCCTGTGTTCGTCTTACCCCCCTCCTCCCTGTGTTCTTCATACTTCCCCCCTTGGTCGTCTTACTCCCCCACCTGTTCTTCTTACTCCCCCACCTGTTCTTCTTACTCCCCCACCTGTTCTTCTTACCCCCCTTCTTATTGCTCCCCCTTCTTCTTCTTACCCCCCCTTCTTCTTACCCCCCCTTCTTCTTCTTCCCCCTTCTTCTTCTTACTCCCCCCTCTTCTTCTTACTCCCCCTTCTTCTTCTTACTCCTCCTTTTTCTAATTACCCCCTCTTCTTCTTCTTACTCCCCACTCTTTTTCTTACTCACCCCTTCTTCTTCTTCTTACCCCCCTCTTTCTTATCTCCCCTCCTTCTTACTCCGCCCTCCCCTCCTTCTTACTCCACCCTCCCCCTTTTCTTATTCCACCTCTCCCTCTTCTTACTCCCCCCTCTTTTTCTTACTCCCTCCTCTTCTTCTTCTTACTCCCCCATCTTTTTCTTACTCACCCCTTCTTCTTCTTACCCCCTCTTTTTCTTATCTCCCCTCTTCTTATTCCCCTCCCTCCCCTCTTCTTATTCCCCCTATCCCCTCTTTTTATTCCCCTCCTCCCCTCTTCTTATTCCCCTCCCTCCCCTCTTCTTATTCCCCCCTCCCCTCTTCTTATCCCCCTCCCCTCTTTTTATTCCCCCCCTTCTCTTTTTATTCCCCCCTCCCCTCTATTCTCCCCCCTCTTCTTATCCCCCCTCCCCTCTTCTTATCCCCCCTCCCCTCTTTTTATTCCCCCCCCTCTTCT
>CAKOES020000772.1:0-10668 GCA_933207985.1 Pelobates cultripes
ACACCCCTAGCACAGCCAAAATACCCCCCTCTCCTACTATACAATCACACCCCTAGCACAGCCAAAATACCCCCCTCTCCTACTATACAATCACACCCATAGCACAGCCAAAATACCCCCCTCTCCTACTATACAATCACACCCATAGCACAGCCAAAATACCCCCCTCTCCTGCTATACAATCACACCCCTAGCACAGCCAAAATACCTCCCATTCCTACTATACAATCACACCCATAGCACAGCCAAAATACCCCCCTCTCCTACTATACAATCACACCCCTAGCACAGCCAAAATACCCCCCTCTCCTGCTATACAATCACACCCCTAGCACAGCCAAAATACCCCACTCTCCTACTATACAATCGCATCCCTGTTACAACCATGATTACCCCATGTTGTCACTAAATCACATCCCCATGACATCCAGAACAACTCGAATATTCCCTGCTAAAAGATTACATACCTAACACTTATAAAATAACCACCTACCCTGCCATCAGGTCACGTCTCTATTGCAGACAAAATAATGCATATAAGATTCATTTAAAATAATCTCCCTCTTATAAGATCCATCTGGAAAAAACAAAAAACAAACACCTCTTTTACTATAACAATGCTGATGGTTTTAACGGTTATACAGAATGCGCAGGTTGGGATCACCGACCCTTGGATCCTGCTTCACCACTTGAGGAATACCACCAACTGGACTTGCTGTCCATTGACTAAGTACTGACTGGTATATTCTTCTAGTGTAAATGTAGATCTTACTTCTCAACTTTCCAGGACTCACCAAGACAGTATCGATTTGAGGCTCCATCTCGGGTTTATTCCTTTGTGTCCTGCTTCACAAACAATGTCCCCAATACCAGCTTCGCAAACGTCTTTAGATGTGCTGTCAAAAATGGATTCAAGGAATTTGGTTCGTACACAAGTTCATCATAAACTTTGTCTGTATGGGCTACCCTGCATAGGGCTGACCAGCATAGCAGACAGCCAGGCTGACATGACCCCTCTTTGGTGATGGGGGCCCGTCTGCCTTTTAGGAATGCTCACCCCTGTTCATGTCAACCATAAGATCTCTGAATCTGCATTATTGTTTATAGAAATGCTGCAATTAACGATTATTTTTTTATAAACAATTGATCACTGAATTACCTTTCCAATAAATCTATTAGTCAGATAAAAAAGCAAAACCCAAAAACGTGTGGAGTGCAATTTAGTTTATCTGTAAAAATCAAATGCACAAATTATATTTAAATATCCATACGCATAGGTAAAGAAAATATCCTATCCGCTATTATAAAGAAATACTATAGCATTAGAAATACAGGTGTCCCGTCACTAGTTGTATTCAATCCTCCCCCCCTTTATACTTATCTTTTCCAGCACCGAGACTCTTATCAGCGCCACTGTCCTCTATTCCACACGTGACTTCATTAAGGTGGCATGGCTTCCTCTATCACTGGACCAATCATGTGCTCCCACGAGCAGCAACATCATACCACCAAATTTCTCGTCAGTCAGAGCCGTGAAAGGAAGACAGTCCACTATAGGTGTGTTTAAAGGACCACTCTAGGCACCCAGACCACTTCAGCTTAATGAAGTGGTCTGGGTGCCAGGTCCAGGTAGGCTTAACCCATTTTTTTATAAACATAGCAGTTTCAAAGAAACTGCTATGTTTATAATTGGGTTAAGCCTTCCCCCAAAGCCTCTAGCGCAGTCTCATTGTACAAAGCACTAAGGACTATATATTTGTACAAATGTACAAAGCACTAAGGACTATATATCAATCGCAGGACAAAGCCTCACACTGGTACGTATGCAGGACATATAGTCATCAGTAGCAGCTAGCAAGCCACCAGCTAATTATTGTGTAAACAGATAATAGTGCACGTCAGTTTAAAAAAACTAATCTCATCATTCTAAGGATAAGTATAAATAAGAAGTTTGAAACTATATCATGCAAAGCATAGTCTCAAATCACCTGATTTTAATATCAAGTAATCCAAATGCTGGTTCCTATTATTTCTGGGTTGCACATGTGATCTAATCCACATAAACCTTTTACCATAAGGCTGTCCTTATACTGTACTGAATAAGTGAAATGCATAGGAAGTCCATCTTCAAGCTGCAGCTCTCAGAAGCCCGTCTTAAGCACACTTCATTTTACACTAGAAACTTTATGAAACGTTCCAGCCTCTTTACCCGTGTAAAATGATCTTATACACGCTCACAGTGAGATTTTTTGCACTCTCTTCTCTGTATACTGTGGCGGACACCCTGATGGGTAGAGAGGTTTCGCCGCCAGAGATGTTCTTTTCCACAGTGTGAGTAGAATTGCAATAATCCTGGAAGTGAGAATCCTAAAACATAGTGAAATAGCTGTTATTGCTGTTCCCTACAGACATGAGACGAGGCTCTGTGTTGAGGGTAAAACTGTAACTGCTTTAATGGGAGCCACAGCCGGCTTTTTATGCAAGTCCTCATGCAAGGGGTTTCTGGAGACACATTCCAGGGGCATTCCCCACTGGACATGAGAGGGGACAGCATCATAAGCACACACATAATTACATTACCTCTCAGGTCCAGGAGAAGCATAATTAAAATATATCAAAATACAGTGTTAACCATAAGATATCCCTACAAATATTATGTCCCCGGATAGCCTGGGTCTGAGCGCCCAACATGTGTCGAAATCACTCAGATCCCACAAACGCAACCGAAACGTCACCGGGGTATAGTTTAGACCGATCACACACGAGGCGCCTTCCCAAAATAGTTCCATGAAATCAGGTTGCGTGGTCGGTCTCTTTCGGGAATATTAAATACACAGTTTTTATATACAAATAACAGTTAGTGAATATGTTCCCAGAGTATCTGTGGTTCGAGAGATGTTTCTACCGAATGCCGCTTTGTTCGTGTAAATCGAACATATTTGGGTATGGAAGTCCTAGCGGTATTCACGCCGTCGAGTAGCCGATTTTAGTTCCATACACTTGACGACCAAACACCGCTGGCTGTGTTCGTATTCCAAGATGGCCACCGCCACATGTTCGCACATACGAACGACGACCACCCAGCCGACCGTTTAGAATGTTGAGGTGCTTGCGGTTTTCAGAGGTGTTAACAAAGGTTAATGGGGTCAACAAGTGGCACACTCCGCACCTGGGTGGTCGGTCTTCGGTAGAATGGTCGGTATTCGAACGGAGCAAAGTGGAAATAGGTCCAGGTGATGTATTTCACCAAACAAAGAGGTGAGCAGGATCAAAAGAGCTATAAAATCCAGGGACAGGGAGGTCTGTCACAAACATTAACTAAGAGAATAATTTTTAATAAGGAAGCTCTGTCACCCTAAGTCAAAATGTTTATGAAATTCTCATAAATGCTGCGTTGAAATTTCATTCAAATTCCAATGCAGTCAAATTATATCACAAGACAACGAATGGACAACTTTGTATTATGGTAAAATCCAACCCTGACAAAAGGCCGAGCTACCACCATCACGTTTCGTCACTTCCCATAGCCATCACTAGCTACGACTGTAGGTATAGGACATTATATCGCTCACCTCGAGATCATTTTTATGGTAGCTCCCGCGGTTTCACAGGATCGACCATAGACTTCAATCAGTGTTGCACTCTCACACACGCGCAATAGTTCAGCACTGACATGGGCTCCTGGCAGATGAAGCGTCAGAAGCTGGACAGTATCAAGGAAAGTACAACTCACCTTTACTGCACCCGATGGGCAAAGGCATCGTCGATAGTCTTTGGAAACTACGAAAAGACCCCAGAAGGTGACATAGCTCCTTTAACAGTTATGATTAGATGATATGGTCATCCTAAACAAGGCAATAGTAAAATAAAATATTATGAAACAGACAATCTAACAGACTAAACTGCGCAACTTTAAACCTGTGGACAATGACTTGCATAACCCCCAAATGTCCCTATTTAGGAGGGACAGTCCTTATTTTGGACCTAAATTCCCCTGTCCCTCTTTTCTATCCTAAAGTCCCTCTTTTCTAGGAGCTCCATATTGTTAGTGTGCTTGAGTGTATAGAGCTACACAGCAATAATACTCCCAGTAATGTGTCTGAGTGTATAACAGAGCTCCACAGCAATAATACTCCCAGTAATGTCTGATTGTATAACAGAGCTCCACATCAATAATACTCCCAGTAATGTGTCTGAGTGTATAACAGAGCTCCACAGCAATAATACTCCCAGTAATGTGTCTGAGTGTATAACAGAGCCCCACAGCAATAATACTCCCAGTAATGTGTCAGAGTGTATAACAGAGCTCCACAGCAATAATACTCCCAGTAATGTGTCTGAGTGTATAACAGAGCTCCACAGCAATAATACTCCCAGTAATGTCTGAGTGTGTAACAGAGCTCCACAGCAATAATACTCCCAGTAATGTGTCTGAGTGTATAACAGAGCTCCACAGCAATAATACTCCCAGTAATGTGTCTGAGTGTATAACAGAGCTCCACAGCAATAATACTCCCAGTAATGTGTCTGAGTGTATAACAGAGCTCCACAGCAATAATACTCCCAGTAATGTGTCTGGGTGTATAACAGAGCTCCACAGCAATAATACTCCCAGTAATGTGTCTGAGTGTATAACAGAGCTCCCCAGCAATAATACTCCCAGTAATGTGCCTGAGTGTATAACACAGCCCCACAGTAACAATACTCCCAGTAATGTGTCTGAGTGTATAACAGAGCTCCACAGCAACAATACTCCCAGTAGTGTGTCTGAGTGTATAACAGAGCTCCAAAGCAATAATACTCCCAGTAACGTGCCTGAGTGTATAACAGAGCTCCACGGCAACAATACTCCCAGTAATGTGCCTGAGTGTATAACAGAGCTCCACGGCAATAATACTCCCCAATGTGTGTCTAGTTGTACTTAACCAGAGCTCCCACAGCAATAATACTCCCAGTAGTAGTACTGAGTGTATAGCAAGAGCTCCCGCAGCAATAACAGAGCTCCACAGCAATAATACTCCCAGTAATGTGTCACGTGTATAACAGAGCTCCCAGCAATAATACTCCCAGTAATGTGTCTGAGTGTATAACAGAGCTCCACAGTAATAATACTCCCAGTAATGTGTCTGAGTGTATAACAGAGCTCCACAGTAATAATACTCCCAGTAATGTGTCTGTGTGTAAAACAGAGCTCCACAGCAGCAATACTCCCAGTAATGTGTCTGAGTGTATAACAGAGCTCCACAGCAATAATACTCCCAGTAATGTGTCTGTGTGTATAACAGAGCCCCACAGCAATAATACTCCCAGTAATGTGTCTGAGTGTATAACAGAGCCCCACAGTAATAATACTCCCAGTAATGTGTCTGAGTGTATAACAAAGCTCCACAGCAATAATACTCCCAGTAATGTCTGAGTGTTTAACAGAGCCCCACAGTAATAATACTCCCAGTAATGTGTCTGAGTGTATAACAGAGCTCCACAGCAATAATACTCCCAGTAATGTGTCTGAGTGTATAACAGAGCTCCCCAGCAATGATACTTCCAGTAATGTGTCAGAGTGTATAACAGAGCTCCACAGCAATAATACTCCCAGTAATGTGTCTGAGTATATAACAGAGCTCCACAGCAAAAATACTCCCAGTAATATGACTGCGTTCATAACAGAGCCCCACAGCAATAATATTCCCAGTAATGTGTCTGAGTGTATAACAGAGCTCCACAGCAATAATACTCCCAGTAATTTGTCTGAGTGTATAACAGAGCTCCACAGCAATAATACTCCCAGTAATGTGTCTGAGTGTATAACAGAGCTCCACAGCAATAATACTCCCAGTAATGTGTCTGAGTGTATAACAGAGCTCCACAGCAATAATACTCCCAGTAATGTGTCTGAGTGTATAGCAGAGCTCCACAGCAATAATACTCCCAGTAATGTGTCTGAGTGTATAGCAGAGCTCCACAGCAATAATACTCCCAGTAATGTGTCTGAGTGTATAACAGAGCTCCACAGCAATAATACTCCCAGTAATGTGCCTGAGTGTATAACAGAGCTCCACAGCAATAATACTCCCAGTAATGTGTCTGATTGTATAACAGAGCTCCACAACAATAATACTCCCAGTAATGTCTGAGTGTTTAACAGAGCCCCACAGTAATAATACTCCCAGTAATGTGTCTGAGTGTATAACAGAGCTCCACAGCAATAATACTCCCAGTAATGTGTCTGAGTGTATAACAGAGCTCCACAGCAATAATACTCCCAGTAATGTGTCTGATTGTATAACAGAGCTCCACAGCAAAAATACTCCCAGTAATGTGACTACATTTATAACAGAGCTCCACAGCAATAATACTCCCAGTAATTTGTCTGAATGTATAACAGAGCTCCACAACAATAATACTCCCAGTAATGTGTCTGGGTGTATAACAGAGCTCCACAGCAATAATACTCCCAGTAATGTGTCTGAGTATATAACAGAGCTCCACAGCAAAAATACTCCCAGTAATATGACTGCGTTCATAACAGAGCCCCACAGCAATAATATTCCCAGTAATGTGTCTGCGTGTTTAACAGAGCTCCACAGCAAAAATACTCCCAGTAATGTGACTGCATTTATAACAGAGCTCCACAGCAATAATACTCCCAGTAATGTGTCTGAGTGTATAACAGAGCTCCACAGTAATAATACTCCCAGTAACGTGCCTGAGTGTATAACAGAGCTCCACGGCAACAATACTCCCAGTAATGTGCCTGAGTGTATAACAGAGCTCCACGGCAATAATACTCCCAGTAATGTGTCTGATTGTATAACAGAGCTCCACAGCAATAATACTCCCAGTAATGTGTCTGAGTGTATAACAGAGCTCCACAGCAATAATACTACCAGTAATGTGTCTGAGTGTATAACAGAGCTCCACCGCAATAATACTCCCAGTAATGTGTCTGAGTGTATAACAGAGCTCCACAGCAATAATACTCCCAGTAATGTGTCTGAGTATAACAGAGCTCCACAGTAATAATACTCCCATTAATGTGTCTGAGAGTATAACAGAGCTCCACAACAATAATACTCCCAGTAATGTGTCTGAGTGTATAACAGAGCTCCACAGCATAACAGAGCTCCACAGTAATAATGCTCCCAGTAATGTGTCTGAGAGTATAACAGAGCCCCACAGTAATAATACTCCCAGTAATGTGTCTGAGTGTATAACAGAGCTCCACAGCAATAATACTCCCAGTAATGTGTCTGAGTGTATAACAGAGCTCCACATCAATAATGCTCCCAGTAATGTGTCTGGGTGTATAACAGAGCTCCACAGCAATAATACTCCCAGTAATGTGTCTGAGTGTATAACAGAGCTCCCCAGCAATAATACTCCCAGTAATGTGCCTGAGTGTATAACACAGCCCCACAGCTATAATACTCCCAGTAATGTGTCTGAGTGTATAACAGAGCTCCACAGCAATAATACTCCCAGTAATGTGTCTGAGTGTATAACAGAGCTCCACAGTAATAATACTCCCAGTAACGTGCCTGAGTGTATAACAGAGCTCCACGGCAACAATACTCCCAGTAATGTGCCTGAGTGTATAACAGAGCTCCACGGCAATAATACTCCCAGTAATGTGTCTGATTGTATAACAGAGCTCCACAGCAATAATACTCCCAGTAATGTGCCTGAGTGTATAACAGAGCTCCACGGCAATAACAGAGCTCCACAGCAATAATACTCCCAGTAATGTGTCTGAGTGTATAACAAGAGCTCCACAGCAATAATACTCCCAATAATGTGTCTGAGTATGTAACAGAGCTCCACAGCAATAATACTCCCAGTAATGTGTCACAGGTGTAACAGAGCTCCACAGCAATAATACTCCCTAGTAATTTGTCTGAGTGTATAACAGAGCTCCACAGCAATAATACTCCCAGTAATGTGTCAGATTGTATAACAGAGCTCCACAGCAATAATACTCCCAGTAATGTGTCTGAGTGTATAACAGAGCTCCACAGCAATAATACTCTTAGTAATGTGTCTGAGTATGTAACAGAGCTCCACAGCAATAATACTCCCAGTAATGTGTCAGATTGTATAACAGAGCTCCACAGCAATAATACTCCCAGTAATGTGTCTGAGTGTTTAACAGAGCCCCACAGTAATAATACTCCCAGTAATGTGTCTGAGTGTATAACAGAGCTCCACAGCAATAATACTCCCAGTAATGTGTCTGAGTGTTTAACAGAGCCCCACAGCAATAGCCTTTTCCCAATGTGTGTCTGAGTGTATAACAGAGCTCCACAGCAATAATATTCCCAGTAATGTGTGTCTGAGTGTATAACAGAGCTCCACAGCAATAATACTCCCAGTAATGTGTCTGAGTGTATAACAGAGCTCCACAGGAATAATACTCCCAGTAATGTTTCTGAGTGTATAACAGAGCTCCACAGCAATAATACTCCCAGTAATGTGTCTAGTGTATAACAGAGCTCCACAGCAATAATACTCCCAGTAATGTGTCTGAGTGTATAACAGAGCTCCACAGTAATAATACTCCCAAGTAATGTGTCTGAGTGTATAACAGAGCTCCACAGCAATAATACTCCCAGTAATGTGTCTGAGTGTATAACAGAGCTTCACAGCAATAATACTCCCAGTAATGTGTCTGAGTGGATAACAGAGCTCCACAGCAATAATACTCCCAGTAATGTGCCTGAGTGTATAACAGAGCTCCACAGCAATAATACTCCCAATGTGTGTCTGATTGTATAGCAAGAGCTCCCACAACAATAATACTCTCCCAATGAAATGTCTGAGTGTTTAACAGAGCCCCACAGTAATAATACTCCCAGTAATGTGTCTGAGTGTATAACAGAGCTCCACAGCAATAATACTCCCAGTAATGTGTCTGAGTGTATAACAGAGCTCCACAGCAATAATACTCCAGTAATGTGTCTGAGCGTATAACAGAGCTCCACAGCAATAATACTCCCAGTAATGTGTCTGAGTGTATAACAGAGCTCCACAGCAATAATACTCCCAGTAATGTGTCTGAGTGTATAACGGAGTTCCACAGCAATAATACTCCCAGTAATGTGTCCGAGTGTATAACGGAGCCCCACAGCAATAATACTCCCAGTAATGTCTGAGTATATAACAGAGCTCCACAGCAATAATACTCCCAGTAATGTATCTGAGTGTATACAGAGCTCCACAGCAATAATACTCCCAGTAATGTGTCTGAGTGTATAACAGAGCTCCACAGCAATAATACTCCCAGTAATTTGTCTGAGTGTATAACAGAGCTCCACAACAATAATACTCCCAGTAATGTGTCTGAGTGTATAACAGAGCTCCACAGCAATAATACTCCCAGTAATGTGTCTGAGTGTATAACAGAGCTCCACAACAATAATACTCCCAGTAATGTGTCTGAGTGTATAACAGAGCTCCACAGCAATAATACTCCCAGTAATGTGTCTGAATGTATATCAGGGCTCCACAGCAATAATACTCCCAGTAATGTGCCTGAGTGTATAACAGAGCTCCACAGCAATAATACTCCCAGTAATGTGTCTGATTGTATAACAGAGCTCCACAGCGATAATACTACCAGTAATGTGCCTGAGTGTATAACAGAGCTCCACAGCAATAATACTCCCAGTAATGTGTCTGAGTGTATAACAGAGCTCCACAGCAATAATACTCCCAGTAATGTGTCTGAGTGTATAACAGAGCTCCACAGCAATAATACTCCCAGTAATGTGTCTGATTGTATAACAGAGCTCCACAGCAAAAATACTCCCAGTAATGTGACTACATTTATAACAGAGCTCCACAGCAATAATACTCCCAGTAATTTGTCTGAATGTATAACAGAGCTCCACAACAATAATACTCCCAGTAATGTGTCTGGGTGTATAACAGAGCTCCACAGCAATAATACTCCCAGTAATGTGTCTGGGTGTATAACAGAGCTCCACAGCAAAAATACTCCCAGTAATGTGACTGCATTTATAACAGAGCTCCACAGCAATAACACTCCCAGTAATTTGTCTGAGTGTATAACAGAGCTCCACAACAATAATACTCCCAGTAATGGGTTTTTAAACTACATTAAAGGACCACTATAGTGCAAACTCGTTTTCCTGGCACTATAGGGTCTTTGGGTCCCCCCAACACTCAGGGATCCTCCCTTGGGGCTCTAGAGGGGTAAAGGGGTTTTCCGTTCGCCAGTGCCGGGCTCCTTTGGCGCTCTCCTCCCTCTTCCGCCGAATGCGCATGCGCGGCAAGAAGTCCATAGGAAAGCATTTCTCAATGCTTTCCTATGGACGGCAGCATCCTCTCACTGTGAAAATCTGCTATGTTTACAGCCGCAGGGTTAAAACCTGGGGGTCCTGGCACCCAGACCACTTCATTGAGCTGAAGTGGTCTGGGTGTCTATAGTGGTCCTTTAAATGTATTTAGAAATCAGTATGTGTAAATAAGATACATTGTACTTGTTTTAAATTGTTATTATAAATCACCTAAAATTTCTCAGAACATCCACCCCTGGCCACACACCCACTCACACGCAGAACAGACCCACTCTTGGCCACACCCCCACTGGATTAGAATAGCCTGTCCCTGGTCACACCCCCACATACAACATCCCCCACCCTGACCACA
>CAKOES020000774.1:0-18373 GCA_933207985.1 Pelobates cultripes
AAAAAATTTTAAAATTATATTTTTTTTACTCTGACTATGTAATCATACTATATTCCTTATGGCCATATGGCCTTAATATGAAGGATTTATCCTTATATTCCCAACATATATATATATATATTTTATATAATGCATTTTTTTTTACATTTTATAATTTTTATATCCTTTTATAATACTTGCATTATTTTGTCCATTTTGTGAATTTACTCTCCTCCTATTATTGAATTTTTTGTATTAGATATGTTTGAGTTAAATATATTATGTTTTTATTCATGCTGCTATTGATTATTATGTCTTATTAAGTATTTTTGTACAGTATATACCTTTAAATGAACTCTCCAGGCTATCGACTTATTACGCACGTTACTGTTATGGCAGTTTTTCTATTTCCGACATCTATACTGCTGGATAGGTCGAACTGCTCCTCCACAGACTGCGCCAAGACGTCACGACACTTGGACGTCATATGCGTAATCAAGTCAGAAGTGAATACAAGATGCCAGGTAGCAGGAAAATCAATTTTTGGATTTACAGATTAAAAACGAAAGCCGAGAGGAGAGTTCAATCCCCTTTAAAAAGACTGCAAGGTTGAAAGGCGTTAGTGTTACTGGACATAATTGTATTTTCTTACAGTCTTTATTACTGCTTTTATTTACTTTTAGTTTGTATTGTTTATATTTGGAAGTAAAGATTTCAACTCTTCCATCTGACTACTGATATTTACCTCGGAAAGGTGAACACTGCGATATCGCTTTGATAGCCAGAATAAGCTGATTATTCAACGGCTGATACAGCTAGAGCCTGCTACAAAGTGTGAGTGACTCAATACCATTTCTACTGTTCATTTTATTTTATATACAGTATTATGCCATGTGTATCTGTTTGTTGTCATTTACAGAATAGTCAAGAGGTCCCACAACTCTAATTTGTGTTTTGCACCCCCTCACTTTGTCTTTGGCTGTTTCATATATGTAGTTTCTTTCAAGTGATTTTTTTAGACACTGAGGGTTGTTGCTACCATATTACTCAGCGCCAAACCACCTATATTTTAACCTATTTTTAGGTGAAATATTTTCTTTTCCTATAACCATATATAAATGGGATGAGTATAAAGAATACTGGATAAACTCATATATATTAGAGACAAATAGGATAGGCTGAGATCACAGCAACAGATTTGTTCTTAGGTGACACAACCCCTCTTCTGAAATCCAAGAGCATATGCTCAGGAAGAAAGAGAGTAAACAAAGCAGTAGTTTCTAGTGCAATTAAAATCTTATAATGCATAAAGGTAACTGCTCACCTTAAGCAGACCCCAAGGTAACTGGCTCTGGATAGATTAGCCGATGTGCCTACAAAGGAGGGGCACCAACCTTCTTGTGGAAGCACATTGCTGTTGAGGCCAGAAGGACTTTTAAACATGTATTCAGAACTGATAATTTGATAAAGATCCACTTTGGCACATGCTAAATCAATGTACATAATAAAGGCCTCACTCTAGACCGACTTTTTAAAATTTTTTCGTGCACCTAACCTGTTGAACCTGAGGATTATTTTTTTTGATAGACATATACACACACAATGTTACTTATGCTTGAGGCCTTACGATTTACGTGTGGGGAAAGCTGAGAAATCAGGTGATTGCCTGACATCCCCTGCTTGGGGCTTACAAGCCAACCGATCAGAGCTTTCCAACGGATATTGGATAGAGTGGGAAATGTTCCCACTTGATGCAATAGTTGACATAACAAGAGAAAGCCTTTATAAGGCGTTGTGGTTTTGATTTTGTTTAATGGGTAAGTATAATTTTTATTTTACAGGAATACATTTTAATTGCCTCTCTCACTATTATGTAGATGGGGTGGTAGGATCATTTAATTTTAATGGTAGGTGGCTAAGAGTTTGGGGATTATTTTTTTTTACATATATATTTGGGCAGAGGAGTGTCCCTTTAACTGTGAGTACTGGGTTGGAAAAAAAAATACATTTCAACTTATATATAACTGAATATATGTATACTAATCAAAAGCTGGGAAAGGAAATATCCTCACCTTTACTGGTGCGGCACAGCCATAATATTACCAAAATAGCCAGAGTCAGCACTCCACTTGCA
This sequence comes from Pelobates cultripes, assembly GCA_933207985.1. Classification (NCBI taxonomy): domain Eukaryota; kingdom Metazoa; phylum Chordata; class Amphibia; order Anura; family Pelobatidae; genus Pelobates; species Pelobates cultripes. The sequence continues at coordinate 2,114 of CAKOES020000774.1, forward strand.
ATGCCAAGAGAAATAGCGACTGTTTGGGAGTATGTTGAATAATTATCTAGTAGAAATAAAAACAATTAATATATTTTTTCATCACAGCAAATTAAATACTAAAAGAGACAGACAGACAGTGAGGCAGATAGATAGACAGACAGAATGGGAGAGCTTAAGTTGTAACATAACTGATAATATCAATCATCTTTTTTTTAACATGTCTTAAAATTAATTAAATACAACCTCAGATAAACAACACATAACATATTACACTGTGTCATGATTTATTTAACAAAAATAAAGCCAAACTGGAGAAGCAGGAGGCAGTAACACCCTTACTGCCTCCATAGGCCTTAAAGGGACACCGTAGGCACTGTATCGGCTTCATCTCATTAAACTGGTTATAGTGTCTGGAGTCCCCTGGTACCATCATTTCTTTCAGCATTAAACAGTTTTTTAATGTTGTAATGTTTTAATGCTAAACAAGAGTACACGGCAGTCTATCCCCTCTGTGCTGCTTTGGCTAATAAGGAAGTATTACCCTGAGAGGCAATGGGCAGCTGTGATTGGCTTAGTGTGTCAGCTGACTGCTTTTAACCTGTCAGAGCTCCAACTGACGGTATGAATGGGTATGACAACAAGGAAGTGTGTAATCTCTGCCTTAGTTACACATACAGAAGGGGCCGGACTGTGGGTGGCCAGGGACTCTTCTTTTGTGGCATACTGCACGAACATGGTGCAACACTGAATGGAGGGACAGTGCCAGGCCACTCCAGGCACTATAACCAATTCAAAGAGACAAAGTGGCTATAGTGACTACAGTGTCCCTTTAAGAGGCCATGTAGCAGACAGATGCTGCTAATCCCATGTCATTGATTAATTGTTCATCAGCAAGTATGGCCAACTCTATAAAAGCCAAAGTCTTAGCAATTTGCTGGTCTGCAGCATTCAGGAGTGTGTTATGGCCATTTCCAAACAAGTTAAAGTCCTTCATTCTACAGTGAGAAATATTATTCAAAAGCGGAAAACATTCAAGACAATTGCCATCTTCTAAGGAATGGACATCCCAGAAAATGCACCACAACGTCAGACCGTACAATGCTCAGAAAAATTGCCAGGAAGCCTTGCAGTCATTATGCAGACCATGAAGCTTTCTGTATGCCCAAGTTTTCTAGAGTCTGACCAGAGGGCAAAGTAGTAGCTTGTTTATCTAAATAGTTTTCTTTTTAAAATACGTATCATAAATTGTACACACACTGTTCTGAAAAGGAAGGGCACATTTTATAACATGACGGGAGGCTTGATATTTTGCATTTAAATCTTTTTATTGAACTCTAGCAGCAAACATTTCAACAATAAAGTTTAACCAAAAAAAAAAACACTGTAAAAGAGGATAAAAGACCATCACCACTATAACTCCTTCTCTTTCTTTGCTGCTCCTGCTGCACAGTCAGGGTATTTTGTCCTTGTGTTTAGCTAATATTCTTATTTATTTTGTCATATTTGTTTTATCTAATTTACTTGATGCTGATTTTATTTAGCACCCACTACTGTCTACTGCCTTTTCATCTTAGTTATACTTTCTTTTAGCCTTCCCTGTGGCCTTCTGCTTTTCCTCGACTTCCTGCTTGGGCCTGGGGCTTTCCTGGCTCTCTCCCCCTTGCTCTATTTTGTCTGTTAGTGGCCTCTATTTAGAGCTTATTGGGGAATTCTGTGGGAGGTGGGGGCAACCAGCACTATACTCATGATAGGCGGCAGGCCTGCAGACCCTGTTATATTACTGTTTTCAATGTGTGCTTTTACCTTTCCAAACCCATCATTTAGTGCCCTTTCTGTGCCATCCCTACCTCTGTGCCTCTTGCGTTAATAAAAAATACACCGGTCTAGGACTCTCAGCCACTGGTGACCTGCTTTTATTTCATTGCACGTTACGGTTGCCACAATCACATTATTTTATGCTGGCTTGTACCTTGGGTAGGGTGTTGTGGGTGGAGGGGGCACAGGGCACACTCTTTGTTTGCTCCAGCAGGAATATGACTGCAAATTCTCAGCAGCCGGGTTTTGTCACAAATGGCAGCTATTTTAGATCTTGCAAAACGTTGTGAGATCCTCTGCGGGCATTTTAGTATATTCAGATCGTGATTTACATGGTCTGAAGTGGGACTGCGTTTTTTTCCCTCCTACAATGACTGTTCATCTATACATTTATCTGCTAATTGTCTTTTATTGTTACAACCTATCGTTTCTTTAAGTTTTCTTGTAATTGTCCTATTTATAGTTAGATTCCCCCTCTCATAATATTGTAAAGCGCTACGGAATCTGTGGGCGCTATATAAATGACAATAATAATAGTAATGATAATAATAAAAAAACGTTATATGGAAATACTCCTGCAAGTCAGATGCTTCCCTTATTATCAATTGTGATAATCACCATGTACCTAAAAGAGAAAAGGTCCAGTTCTTAGTTACCTCTACTAATAATGAAATTACTGTGGTTTACTTACAGGGGTGACCCCCCTGCATTGTGTCAATATATGTTACAGGATTTGTCATTGGAAGAGTTATTGCCAATATCTAGTGGTACCACATGACACCTGTACATGGGTATGCCCCTTTGTTTGTCTGCAGGCTGACCAAGTGGCTGCATAATAAAAGGGGTGACTCCCCTTACCACTGGGGTGAACCTCCACTCAGGCATTTTCTCTCATACTCACATATGACCCCCTTACCGATAACATATGGATTAAAGCCTTACTTCCTGCATCAACTAGTCGCATTTATACACCCTGACCACCTGGGTGACCCCTCAATTGGTACCTGCCCCATCATATTGGGACATAAAAGGGGTGACCCCCCTCTAAAAGGGGTGACCCCCCTAACTGATTTATGAGACTGTCAGTGTCTCCCATTCTACCAAGGTAAGCCCCTTGTGTAAAAACATGAAAGCTGGCACCGGTCGTAGAGTTGTTGTCCCATGGGTACAGCTCTGCCAAGCCCCCCACCTACATATGCCCTGACCACCTGCCAGGCTAATCATAGGAGAGTGACCCATTCAATTGGTACTTATCCCATCCTATTGGGACACTAAAGGGGTGATCCCCCTAATTGATTTATGAGACTGTCAGTGTCTTCCATTCTATCAAGGGAACCCCCTTGTGTAAAAATGTGACCAATGGCACCAGTCATAAAGTTACAAAGGTACAGCTCCACTGCGTCCAACATTCATATGCCCTGACCACCTAGTGGGCTGTTCATAAGAGAGTTACCCCCTCCATTGGTACCTTTCCCATCCTATTGGGACACTAAATGGGTGACCCCCCTAATTGATTTATGAGACTGTCAGTGTTTTCCATTTTACCCATTCCCATTCTAAGAAAAGCCTCCTTATGTAAAAGCGTGACCGCTGACACTGGTTACTAGAGGGTGACCGCCTCTTATTTGGCACTCATACCACATTACCTCCACTTACAAGTATGCAAGAAGCATTACCGCAAACTAGTAAGCAAGGATGACGACGACGTGTTTATTGACACGCAAGGAATACCTTAACTTGATCTACGCTCCATTAGACACCCAAGATTTTCCAAATGGTGCTTGCATTAATGCTGCGTTAGCCATTGGAAAAGGAGGTGGGCACACACTTTCGAGTTGAGTGTCCTTGCCCACTGGTCCCGGACATCAAAACAACGGTTGTAGTATTCATGACAAGATAGGGGCGTGACCCCCCCACAAGGAAATTGAAGAGTATCTGAAGACGAACTGAGATAAACTGCTCAGCTATGATTTTGTTTTACACAGTCCTGGCGCTCTATCATGGCACTTCACTGCATCTCAATGGTATTTGAGAATGGGCCCGATATTCATGCTGGGCAACACAAATGTGTCCCTCTGCAAGGAACAACGCAAGGTTGCTCTGTTGAAGATAGATAACAAACTGGGATCATTTACTGAGATTCTGTAATGAATGAACTGTTCATTACAGAGCTCAAAAAGCACGTGGACCTATTTACCATGCTTAACAAAGCCCAGGTGTCTCTAAAACGAGTGTTTCATACTAACCCTGGCAGGGGTGTTTTTGGCAGGACTAGTCGGCAGAGGGGTCAAGCCACCATCCGCTTCTAGGATACAAATCCCAGGAAATAAGTACCATCGCCCTCATTTTTTCCACTCACCATCAAGGTGGTGCCAGAGAAACATTTCCTATGGTTCATTTGGCAGGGCCATCCATGCCAATTCATATGTCTACCTTTTAGACTCAGTTCCGCACTATGGTGCTTCACCTATCTCCTGAAGCCGGGTGTAGCGCACCTTCAAACCCATAGCAGCCGTTGTCTGAGCTACTTGGACGACATACTGATCTTCTGCAATTCCAACTCCAGACTGTGCTTTCAGATTAAATTTATAGTTTAATTCTAAAGTAATTGGGCTTTTGGCACCCAGCAAGTATTACAGACATTCACATACCATTGGATATATACCCTCTGGATACATCTCAGGTTTCCAGGCCTGGTTCAGAGGTTGAGATAAGGTGAATTTATAGAAATAAGTGACCCCCCTTGGGTTGTAATTTTTCAATTCCATAGATATGTCACACATCTTACTTATGACCTAATACGATGAACTTCATAATTCCTTCCAAACACTTAAAGGGACACTATAGTCACCTGAACAACTTCAGCTTAATGAGGTTGTTCAGGTGAGAACTATAGCTCCATGCAGCCTTTCTCATGTAAACACTGTATTTTCTGAGAAAATACAGTGTTTACATTGAAAGCTAGGAACACCTCCAGTTGCAGTCACTCAGAGTGAACCAGAAGGACTTCTGAGTTGATGGAGGCATAATATGCCTCCATCCAGTCAGATCTGCTGTGCATGAGCATCCTGTGATTCAGTATCTCCTCCCACTGCATGCAGACACTGAACTTTCCTCATAGAGATACATTGATTCAATCCATCTCTATGAGGAGATGCTGATTGGCCAGGGCTGTGTTTGAATCATGCTGGCTCTGCCCCTGATCCGCCTCTTTGTCAGTCTCAGCCAATCCTTTGGGGAAGCACTGTAACTGGATCAGGCTATCACATGTCAGCAGACTACTTGTTTTTCCCGAGTCTAACAGCATGCAGATTTACAGCTTCTAGCTTGAATACAGTAAGATTTTTAATATATTTATGGAGGCATGAGGGGCCCAGGGGGGGCTAGATGGTCGTGTTAACACTATAGGGTCAGTTATACATGTAGTTGCACTGGTGACTATAGTGTCCCTTTAGGCTGTTCTTGTTATATTTAGACTTTTTCTGAAGGGTGGGATTTCCCCATTCGAAATATGCACAAAAATAGCTTATTAATGTGTTATTACTAATGTTTCTTTTTGGAAACACTGGGACACAAGAGTTCTCTTCAAAGAACCCCCTATCTATGACGGAACCTAGACATACATTCAGGGCCGGATTAACATAGGGGCTGATGGAGCTGCAGCTCCAGGCCCAGGCCCATGGAATAGGCCCACTGATTTAAAAAAAATTTTTTTTTTTTTTTTTACATTTTTTTTTCACACACTACTCTTAGGGATTCCACCTGGCTTTTATTTTATTGGCACAGCCAGTATTTGAGGCTGCCTGGCTGGTGCCAATATTGCAGCGATACTGGCAATACAAATGCTGGTATTTTTATCAGTATAAACAAGAGATTACTATGCAATACCAGCACTGGCCAGTAGAGGTCACTGTGTGTGGAGACAGGCAGGGATAGGAAGTTCCAGCATATCCCTCCCTGCCTATCTATACTCACTGATCTGCAGGGGTGCAGCTACAGAGAGTCCAGACAGCAATTCCCACCCTGCAGAGACATCCTACAGCTCAGGGAAGTAAGGGATGGGGGGAAAGGCTGCAAGGAGACATACACTGAGACACTAAGGGACACTGGGAGATATTATGACACAGACACATGGGGACACAGTGTGCCCATGTCTCCAAGCCAGTGCCCCTGGTGTCTCAGTGCCCCCATACTCTCCCAGTGCCCCCAGTCAGCCAGTGTCTCACTGTCCCCATGTCTCCTAGTGCCTCCATGTCTCTCATTGCCTCAAGTGTCCCAATGTCCCCATGTCTCCAAGCCAGTGCCCCTGGTGTCTCAGTGCCCCCATATTCTCCCAGTGCCCCCAGTCAGCCAGTGTCTCACTGTCCCCATGTCTCCTAGTGCCTCCATGTCTCTCATTGCCTCAAGTGTCCCAATGCTAGTGTCCCTAGTGTCTGTGGACCCGGTGTCTCTGTGTCCCCATGTCTCAATGTCCCCATGTCTCCAAGCTAGTGTCTCTAGTGTCTGTGTCCCCATGTCTTCAAGTGTCCCCTGGGGCACTGAGACACTGATACATAGGAACACTGAGACCTGGAGTAATTGACACATGGGGGCACTGAGTCATGAGGGCACTGGGAGCCATGGGGGCACTGGGAGGAATCCATCTATACAGCAGAATCAAATTAAGTAGTTTTTGGTGATTCTACAGCATTTTCTCTTATGTCACTCCTTGTGATTTACATCATGTGATGTCAGCCATACATATTTTATTATGCAAATTAGTAAGGCCGGTATGTTTTTCCAAGAAAGGTGGCAACCCTAACTACTTTTCACATACTCTTAAGTATGGAAACTTAAGAGGGATGTATGGGAACAAAACTTGTGTGGACTGGCTGACAATGAATATAGTTAAAGGGACACTATAGTCACCAGAACAACTACAGCTTATTGAATTTGTTCTGGTGAGTAGAATCGTTACCTTCAGGCTTTTTGCTGTAAACACTGTCTTTTCAGAGAAAATGCAGTCTTTACATTACATCCTAGTGATAACTTCACTGGCCACTCCTTAGATGACTGTTAGAGATCCTTCCTGGGTAATGGCTGCCTAAAATGCATCCAAACATTCAGTGTCTCCTCCGTCTGCATGCATACACTGAACTTTCCTCATAGAGATTAATTAAATTAATCTATATAAGAAGATGATGATTGGCCAGGGCTGTGTTTGAATCATGCTGGCTCTGACCCTGATCTGCCTCTTTGTCAGTCTCAGCCAATCCTATGGGGAAGAACTGTGATTGGATCAGGCCACCACTTCTAATGATGTCAGCAGACTGCTTGTTTTTATGAGTCTAACAGCATGTAGAGTTACAGCTTCAGGCTTGAATATAGTAAGATTTTGCTATATTAATGGAGGCATGAGGGGCCCAGGGGGCTAGATGGTGGTGTTAACACTATAGGGTCAGGAATTCATGTTTGTGTTCCTGACCCTATAGTTATCCTTTAAGGTAATGCTGACTTTGGTCTCTCTAACACTGTGGCATGTTCCCTTTCTTCTACACTCACTACATACAGCTTTTCTCTGTCCCAGACCATATACCAGGAGCTTCTGCCTGCTAGTAAGAAGGTAAGGAGACAAGTGGACTAGCGAGTGCTAGGGGACAGTCCTTAGAAAGCGTTGAGTGAGCGCATCATTAGATGCATTTATGCCAAGCTCAGGGTGCTGTCTGCATAGTATGCCCTTAGTTGGCCAGCTGCATGATTGGCAGGCAGCCTGACATGCATTCATGCCAGGCTGGCCTTCTAATTCTTTGAGCAGACATGTCCTCTTTTTGGGCATGTTCGCACCTTTTGGCAGGTTAAGTGATTTGTGTCAGTGGCACAACCTTTTACCATGCCCATTTACTTCCTGCTTGACTGGACACTGCTGTTAGGAATTATGGATTTACTTGAAAGATGAAAACATAAATTAGAGAGAGATTAGCCTAGGGTATGTGTTTTTCTTATAGCTGCTGTTTTTTCTTTCTCTTCAGCACCATCTCCATCAGGTATATGATGCTTGGGAGTGTTTTACTGTTTTTGGTCGATATGATTTTGTAATTAGGCCCGTCATAATTGTCAGCACCAGGCCCACTGGGCTCTTAATCTGGCCCTGCATACATTAGAGAGTTTGTTAAAATTGAAGGAGACTCAAAGGCAATTAATCTGTAACATTTTATACCTCGCAGAAGCCTTGGTTGATCAAAAGAGCAATGTATGTTGTAAACCATCTGACCTCACATTTCTATATAATTTACATTAACCCTTTTCTGACATCTGTCCTCTACCAAGCGGCCAATTCATGTATGCCCTACACAAGTTGCACTACAGTATATTGCTATTTAATGTAACAATAAATTGTGCACCCTTGCCGTGACATCAATCACAGCAGACCTGCTGCCTACAGGGGTCCTACTTATGTGGCGAGTGAGAGGCGAACAATCTGACTGCCCCCCCCTCACCCTCCCCTCTCCTCCTCCCACCGCCAGTGACCTGGCACTTATTTCTTGAAGCCCATGGATCAGCGCAGTCAGGGGAATGGGCCTTGACAGAGCCAAGGAGTAGGCAGGTGGAGTTATAATTTTAGGGGTGGGAATATAGGAATGGATTGTAATAAGGGGTGGAGAATAGAGGGAGTATATTAAGCGGCCATTTTAGCAAGTGGCCATTTTAACCAGAATCTGCACTTACCTGTTAATTGTTTTGGCAGGTCTGTGTGGTTTCTTGTTCTTTATTTTGCAGATGGCTTCGCTGGACGAGATCCTGGACGGAGTGAGAGCGGCTGTGCGTGACAGGGGGATGGCCTGGCTTCAACAGCAGCTGGGGGTTCCTGGGACCAGTGATGCACCCCCTGCGGCAGCGGAACGGCGGTCGGTGAGGAGGGCGAGACCGCCCCAGCGGCTGAGTCCGGGCGTGATGCCTGCAGCACGGCGGCGTCTGAGCCCGTCCGCGGACGCGGGCGGGTCCCTGGCTGTGGGGGCCGGCCGGGAGGAGGCAGAAAAAACGCCGCCGGCACCGTCTGTTCGACGTGGTGCCGGTCGGGCACGGACGGCGATTAGGCCGGTGACGGCTCTGCGGCCTACCACGCGGAGCGCCGCCCGGCGGACGGCGAACGGCAGGGTGCCAGGAGCGGCGGCGGCCTCCAGGACAGCCATGTGTGCAGAGGCCAGTGGAGGGGATGACACAGCCCAAGGGCGTCCCGGTGAGTCTGCCTCCGGTGTTACACCCGGGCGGCAAAGGGGCAGGCAGTTGGATGTGGGAGACGGGCTGACAGCTCCCCTGGGGGCAGAGGGGGCTCATACCAGTAAGGGCTCAGTGGGTACGGCCAGGGTTGGGGCCAGGCATGACAGCAGGGGGACAGCCGACCGGGTTTCCCAGCTAGGACGTCAGAGGCAGGCCAAGACAGCAGCAGCAGGGGATTCTGGCTGCCTGGGTCAGCGCAGGGACCCCCTTACTGACGGGTTGGCGTCACAAGGGGTCCTTTCTCAATGGTCTGATGCGGATTCGGACGCTGGGGTTAGGAGGATACGGGGGGACCGCAGGTGCACCTCCCAGGGGCGCCCAGGAGTTATACACAACCCCAGACCTGGAGTCAGCAGGGAACGGCGCGAGGAAAGCGCCAGGCAGGAGGGTACATGGAGCGCCAGGGAGAGGAGCCTGTCAGCTGATAGTTGCAGTAGGCCGGGGTCGGCCTACAGGGGCAGGGGGAGGACGGAACGGCGCAGCGCTTCTGGGTCCTCAGACGAGAGCTCCCAAGGACAGCGGGATAGCAATTGCGGCCAGGAGGGCCAGGCAACTAAGCGGGGCAAGCGTAGGAACGCTGGAAGGGAGCGTAGGGAGGAAGGGCGGGTAGGGAGACCCATGAACAGACTACCCAGGTGTTCTTCTTCTTACAGGTCGCGGAGCATTACACCAACGGTCCCGAGGCGGGACCAGGCAGAAAGGAGTCGGCGTCTCTTGGACACTCCGGAGCCGTGCGCGGCGGATGGAAGGATAGCGACCCCGCGGCCCTCCGCGGCCGGGGGCTCTGGCGGTGAGTCATCTGGTACACCACACACAGATTCATGGTTAAGCGGTTTAAAGTCGTTCTTAGATTCTTGGGCCAGTAGGGAGGGGGCTTCTCCGCAATTCTCGAGGGTGTGGGGTCCGGTGGCGGGTCTTACGTCCGCGGGACAGGCTAGCACGGGGAGTGATGACACCAGGGTAGCCGCATCTGGGTCGGTAGGGGGGACGGGCGACAAGACGGACGTAGGCGGCGAGATTACCGACGCAGCGCGGCAAAATGTTCACGTTTCTTTCGCGGGCCCCTTAGGCTGTCATCTTAGGGCCGAGTTGAAGGACAAGATTTGGAAAGGTGAGTTTGTGGAAGTTTTTGCCCTTCTTCCTCTGGAGGAGTTTCTTGACTTGAAAGAGGAGGACAAGAAGGACGCAAAGAAGGAGGAAGAAGAGAAAAGGCGTAGATATAGGAAGATCCCTAAAACATTTGCGAACTGGCTACGGGCCTTTTGCATATTGGCCAGTGTTATCGGGGAAAAATTCCCCGACCGCTGCTCACAACTTTTTTGTTATCTGGACGGGATTGGGGACGCGTACCGAACATACGGGGGAGTAGCATGGTGGAAATACGATGAGCAGTTCCGCCAGCGTTTAGCGGCGAATCCTAGTATGCGGTGGGATCAAATGGACCTACCCTTATGGATGAGACTGATGATGGCGCAGAAGGCTGCGCCCTTTCACGGGGCGGCCGGTGCGGTACCGGGAGGATCGGCACCGGCCGGACAAAAGAAGGGTTTTTGCTGGCTCTTCAACGAGGGTCAATGCAAGTGGGGTACATCGTGCAGATTCAAACACGAGTGCTCTGGCTGCGGGGGTACACATGGGGCTAACAGGTGTTTCAAGAGAGGGAAGCCGGCTTCAGGAGGAGGTCCCAGCAACGCAGCGGCCTCCGCAGCTACCGCTGGGGGCAACCCCAGTGAAGGTAGGCGTGATGCTGCCGTGGCTAAGACGTTACGCTAACCGAGCAGACGCAGAGTTTTTGAGGAGGGGGTTTACAGAGGGGTTTACTATTCCATTTAAGGGGAGGGGACCAGGGGCTTTATGTACGAACCTGCGATCCGTACGGGAACATCCAGGGGTGGTGCGGGACAAATTGCTGGCGGAGGTAAAGCTGGGTAGGATGGCAGGACCTTTTGTGGCCCCGCCACTGCCAAATTTGAGGGTGTCCCCGCTCGGGGTGGTCCCCAAGAAGGAACCAGGCAAATTCCGTTTAATACACCATTTGTCTTACCCAAAGGGGACGTCAGTCAATGATGACATTGACGCAGCCCTAAGCTCGGTCTCATATGCATCATTCGACCAGGCGGTCGAGTTGGTTCGGAGAGCCGGGCGGGGGGCGTTAATGGCGAAGGTTGACGTGGAAGCAGCTTTTAGGTTACTTCCTATTCACCCGGAATGTCACCATTTATTGGGGTGTTGTTTCGACGAAGCCTTTTTCGTCGACCTATGTTTGCCCATGGGCTGTTCTATTTCCTGCTCGTACTTTGAAAAGTTCAGCTCCTTTTTCGAATGGGTGGTACGGCAAGAGTCAGCTGGGGGTGCGGTGGTGCACTATTTGGATGACTTTTTGTGCGTAGGGCCAGCGGGTTCCGACCGCTGTGGGCAGATACTGCGGGTCTTACAGTGGGTGGCACATGCCTTTGGGATCCCGTTGGCCGGGGAAAAGACAGTGGGCCCGACGGAGTGCTTGAACTTCCTAGGGCTGGAAATCGACTCGGTAAAAGGGGAATGTCGGTTGCCGGTGGATAAGCTGTTGGCTCTCCGCCAACGGGTGGGGGAAGTACGGGGTTCAAGGAAGGTGACCTTAAGGGGCCTGCAGTCTCTTGTGGGGAGCCTGAATTTTGCATGTAAAATTATCGCTATGGGGAGGGTCTTTTGCAGGCAGCTGGCTCGAGCTACGTGTGGAGTGCGGTCTCCGGGTCATTACATCCGGGTCTCAGCTGACATGAGGGCGGATTTGGACGTATGGATACACTTTTTACGGGAGTTTAACGGCCGTGTCTATTTTAGGGATTCAGCTGCGACGTCGGAGGACATAGGTTTATTTACCGACGCCTCGGGGAGCGTGGGTTTTGGGGCATACCTGGGGGGGAAATGGTGCGCGGAGGAGTGGCCTAAGTCGTGGAAGGAAAGCTCCTTGATCAGGAATCTGGCCTTCCTGGAGTTCTTCCCAGTGGTGGTAGCAATAGCTCTGTGGGGCGAGGAACTCGCGAACAGGAAGGTGGTTTTCCACTCGGACAACATGGCGGTGGTGCAAGCGATCAATAGTATTTCGGCTTCGTCGCTGCCTGTAGTACGGTTGTTGAGACACTTGGTTCTTCTTTGTATGTCATGGAATATTGTTTTCAGGGCCCGGCACGTTCCGGGCTTGTTGAATGTTGTTGCTGACGCGCTGTCTCGTTCACAGTGGGAACGTTTTCGGGAAGCAGCTCCGGGCGCACAAGATACGGGACAGGCGTGCCCAGATGGCATATGGCAGCTCGGGACATCGTGCTTGGGGATCTCATAAGGAGCTCCTTAGCGCCAGGCACCTGGGCGGCGTACACTAAGGTTTGGACGGAATGGGAGGAGATGGTAGGGCAGACGGGAGGGGAGTCCTCTGCTGCAGGTAGGTTTGACACATTGTTATGGTTGTTGTGTCGGTTACTGGCAGGCGGGGCCTCGCCCTCCAGGGTGGACCGTTACATGTCAGCGCTGGCGTTTTGGTTTGTTTAATGGATGGGAGGACTTAACCAAGAATTTTATAGTGAAACAAGCCCTGCGCGGCTTCCGTAAAGGGAAGAGGACCGTGGACACGAGGCGGCCGGTGTCGTTTGCCATCCTGCAAGGGCTGGTAGGGGGGTTGCGCGATGTGTGCACATCGTCGTTTGAGGTGGTGTTATTTTCGGTAGCGTTTGTTTGGGCCTTCTTCGGGGCGTTCCGCATTGGTGAACTGGTCAGCAGTAACAAGTCCGGAGTTAACGGGCTCAAGTTTGAGGACGTAGTCGTTGGCCGGGACAAAGTCAAGATTCAACTGAGACGCTCCAAGACGGATGTTTTTGGGAGAGGAAGGAAGGTGGTATTGTTCTCGTTACCTGGGTCGGAGGTCTGCCCGGTGGCGTGCGGGCGCGAGTTCTTACACATTCGCCCAGAGGAGTCAGGGTGCTTTTTTATTCATGAAGACGGTTTTGCACTGTCACGTTTTCAATTTATACGGGTATTTCGCATGGGGCTTAAGCGGTTGGGCCTACATCCCATGCAATTTGGCACTCATTCGTTTCGGATCGGGGCGGCAACGGAGGCGGCACGACTGGGCCTGGGGGACGAACGGATTAAGCAGATCGGTCGGTGGGAATCCATTCGTTTTCGTTCATATGTGAGACCAGATTGGTTGGTATAATGTGGTTGTGGTCAGGTTGGGGGGTTGTCAATACGTCCCCCGCAAATTAATTGATTCTGTTTCTTTACAGGTATGGTTGCCTGGTTGGTGGGTCACTCTTACGTTTTTTGGGCGCAGAAGAGGGCCGCAGTTCGGAGGAATGGAACACAACTGGGATTTCTTCTGGAAACGGTGGAGTTACAGTGGTTTGGTTATCGTGGTTTCAGTTGGCAGAACATTAGTGGAATAATTTTTAGGATGGTCTCAGGGGGGGCTTCCCCTGATATACTACTTATTCACGGTGGGGGTAACGATTTGGGATTGATTCCTCAGAGGGAACTAATTAGGAGAATGAAACGGGACCTGGATCGGCTACGGGAGCTGGTGCCTGGTGTGGTGGTAGTATGGTCCGAGATGGTGCCGAGGTTTAATTGGAGACATGCCAGGGACTCAGCTGCTGTGGCGCGATGCCGGGGAAAAGTGAATAGAGCGATGTCAGTTTTCGTCCGGAGGTCGGGCGGGGTTACAGTACAACACTGGGAGTTAGAGGGCATGTTGCCTGGGTACTTTCACAAGGATGGGGTCAAAATTCAGACATCACCCAAATGATGAATTTTAAACATTAACCCCTTAAGGACCAGACTGTTTTTGCGATGTTGTACATTTGCGACCAGGCATATTATTACACTTTTGTGGTGTTTGTGTTTAGCTGTAATTTTCCGCTCCCTCATTTACTGTTCCCAAATTATATATTGTTTTTTTCAGGACAAAAGGGGCTTTCTTTACATACCATTATTTGTATAATCTCATGTAATTTAATTTAAAAAAAATAAAAAAATATGATGAAAAACTGAAAAAAATAAGTTTTTTGACTTTTACATGAAAAATCTTTTACTCATCTACAAAAGCAAGTGAAAAAAACTGCTAAATAGATTCAAAATTTTGTCCTGAGTTTAAAAATACCCGGAGTTTATGTGCTTTTTTGCAATTTTTTTGTATGTTATAGGGCTATAAGTACAAGTAGGATATTGCGGTTTCAAAACATACATTTTTAAAATATCAATAGTGACATTGTAACACTATTATCTGTCATAAATCTCTGAATAACACCCCACATGTACATATTTTTTTTTTAAAGTAGACGGTATTCAATATGGGGTATGTCCAGTCTTTTTTAGTTGCCACTTAGTCGAAAACACTGGCCAAAGTTAGCATTCATATTTGTTTGTGTGTGAAAAAAGTAAAAAGCTAAATTGAATGCTAATTTGGCCAGTGTTTGTGACTAAGTGGTTACTAAAAAAGACTGGACATACCCCATTTGCAATACCTTGGGTTGTCTTCTTTTGCAAATGGTATACCATCATGGGGGTAATTCTCATTCCTGGGCTACCATACACTCTCAAAGGCAACGTAACCAACCTGGCCATTTTCAATGTAAAAATATTTGACCCATATATTTGACCCTGTAACTTAAAAAAACGCTATAAAACCTGTACATGGGGGGGTACTGTTATACTCAGGAGACTTTGCTGAACACAAATATTAGTGTTTCAAAACTGGAAAACGTATTTCAACAATTATATCATCAGTAAAAGTGCTGTTTGTGTGTGAAAAATGCAAACAAAGTCACTTTCACTGACAATATCATCGCTGTGATATGTTTTACTGTTTTTTATAGCACTAATATTTGTGTTCAGCGAAGTCTCCCGAGTAAAACAGTACCCCCCATGTGCAGGTTTTAGGGTGTCGTAGAACGTTATAGGGTAAAATACAGTGCTAGCAAATTAAATTCTCTGGACTTTTGGCCTGGGTTGGCAGGCAGGTCCCTCAAATTGCAATCAATAAAATTACTTAATTATGTAAAAATATTACATAAATACGCACGTAGAATTTAAATATATATGCATATTTATATATTTGAAGTCCACGTGCATATTTATATAATTATTTATGTAATTTTGTATATGGACATATGTATATTTCGTATTATTTTTATTTATTTATATATACATAGATATATATACAATTTCATTCTAAGTGTATTTTGATATAAATATATATGTTAATATCAAAATACAGTTAGAATAAAATTTCATATAGATATATAATTTTTTTTACATTTTTATTATTATTTTTACATTTTTTAAATTAATTTAAATTATTTTTATTATTTATATTTTATAATAATATATATATACAATATATATATATATTATATATATACGTGTGTAATTTAATTATAAGTGTATTTTTATATTAATATTAACTTTATTTAACATTAACTTTATTTATTTTTACTGATTTTACACTAGCAGGGAGACTGCCTGTCAGCACAGGCACTCCCCCTGCAGGTAGACACATGGACACCTATTGTGACCATGTGATCGCTCTGTTGAGCGATCACATGGCCACAGGGGTCCTTATCCAGTGTGGGGAGATTGTCTGAGCTGCAGGCAGTCTCCCCACAACGGGAGCACCGCTGATCGCTGCCGGGGGTACGACGGCGATCCGGTAAGTAACTAAGACCGTTAGGATGGTTCAGGACCGTCAGTGGCCGGCAATGGGAAAATGCCGATGACGGTCCTGAACCGTCCTCAGTCCTTAAGGGGTTAAATAAAAAATTAAAAGAGGCTAGAATGGAGAAAAAAAAACTTCAACTATGTTTTGATATTTTGATATTCAATTTGAACTCCTTGATGAATTGCCTTGTGTATACCAATATCAACATGCTTACATAAATATTTTTATAAACCATTTGTAGTTCAGTAGCTAATAGACAGTCTCACCCATCTCATCTGTCACATTGAGAAATGTTCCGCTCCCATGTCCTGATATTGTCTCATTTAACTGGAACGTAACTTGACAAATATACATCCCAGTGTCTGAGAGATTCACATTGTGCAGGATGATATTAGCAGAGCTCTTGTTGATGAAATCACTCTGACTGGATTTGGAAACTCTGCCTTTATAAAGTCCTTCAGTGTTTGAAACACAATCCCCATTTAGTAAATGTCTGTACCAGGTGACCCAGCCAT
>CAKOES020000775.1:0-18354 GCA_933207985.1 Pelobates cultripes
AATGGGACAATGACGATGATGGTCCTGAACCGTCCGCTGTCTTTAAGGGGTTAAAGTACAACATGGCCAAAACAGTCTGGTCCTGAAGAAGTTAACAATAAATGATACAATTACAAAAACTTACAGGAACAATAGGATGAAGAGGACCCTCCTTAAACGAGCTTACAGTCTATGGGGTGGGGTATAAAACACAATAGGACAGGAGATAGCAATCAAGTAAGGTGGGCGTGAAGCAAAGCTGGAGGAGAGAGTAGAGTGCTGCCCTTTAGGAGAGAGCAAGGGACAGGTATGTGAGGTAGAGGTTACTCTGGGAGGCCGTACGCTTTCCTAAAGAGATGAGTTTTGATGCCTTTTTTAAACGAATGAAGACTAGATGATGGCATTAGGTAGGCTATTCCAAAGGAAAGAAGGCACCCGCAAGAAGTCCTGCAAGTGTGAGTTGGCAGTATGGGTGCGAGCAGTGGACAGGAGAAGGTCATAGGCAGAGCAGAGAGACCGAGAAAGGGCATACCTGTGGATCTGTTTAGAGATCTAAGAGGGGGCTAGAATTGTTCAATGCTTTCTAGTTATGGGATAGTACTTTGAATTTACTCCTATAGGATACAGTAAGCCAGATATGGAGATATGTAAGGACTGTAAGAGGGGAGAGGCATAAGAAGAGCGACAGGAGAAGAAAACCAGTCTAGCTGCAGCTTTCATTATAGACTGTAGTGGGGGCAATTAGGAGAGGGTTACAATAATCCATGCGAGAAATTACTAGAGCATGGACAAGCTCCTTTAGTGGTATCTTGCAGAAGAAAGGGGGGTTTGCAGGCAATATTTTTAAGGTAGAATCGACAGAATTTGGTAACAGACTGCATGTGAGGCTCAAAGGAGAGGCCAGAAGCAAGTATAACGCCAAGACAGTGCGCTTGCAAGGATTGACTGGTGTGCACAACTAACTTGAAGGGAGAGCGAAAGAGGAGAATCAGTATTAGGAGGAGGAAAGACAATGAGCTCAGTTAGATCGAGTTTCAAAAAAGCGGGAGGACATCCAGTCAGAGAAGGAAAAAAGGCAAGCAGTGACATATTGCAGGACGGCAGAGGAGAGGTGTGGGGTGGAGAGATATATCTGGGTGTCATCAGCGTACAGGTGGTAGAGGCCCTGGGGAGATAGCGCAGCTAAGCGGACAAGGGCACATGTAGGAATGTGGGGATAGATGCATGGGATTGGTTGGAAAAGAGAGCGTGTGGGTGGGATTATGTTCTGTGTAAGTTAGTGTGGGGGAGGTCTTACCTCAGTGCCACTTGGGATTCGGACCAGCAAACAGCCTCCTGTCCTCCAGCTCCTGTTTGCCTGGGCCTGCAGATTTACACAGCTTGAGGGATGGATGTTGAGGTGATCCGGTTGTCCCTCGGGGCTGCTGCAGCGTCGATGGTGGCCGGCACCTAAGGGAGCAATTCCAGAGCATTACTGGAGGTATGGCTACCGGTGTGGGCACCCCCCGCGGCCTACCTCCCCCTGGAGCACCCCCTGCGGTCTCCCCTGCTGCCTCCCATGTGGCCCATGCCCCTGGGGGCCGCACCAGCACTGGCAGGCATTCCCGCCCGCCTGCCAGGCTGTCCCTGGATCCTACTCCCCGGGCACGGTTGAGGAGCAGGAGCCTGGGACCGGGGCACCGCGGGTGCCGCGTGTCTGGGGCTCCAGGCACGTGGCCTACTACTGAGGGCCGGGATTTGAGGCCTACTGCGGCCGCGCGCATGGCACAGCCTTCAGCCACGAGGCCTGCCACTGCCGCGTGGCCTGCTACCCCCATGGCTGCCCGGCCGGCTACTTCCAGGCCGGGGATGCGGCCGCCGTGCGGCATTCTCAAGCTCCCCCCTCCACACCGTCCGCCCCGGCCGCCAGCCTGGGATTGTGGGCCGGGGGCGGTGGGCGGCAGATCCGGCGATCTGTGCAGGTCCCTCGTACCTTGTACCGCCGTGGGGGTCTGGGAGGGTCCCCTTGCCCATCGGGAGCCTCCTCTGCCAGTGAGGAAGGCTCCCAGGGCTCTGTCTCCCCTTCCCTCCCTGTTAGTGCTACTGTATTTTCCTTTTCTTCTGGGGGGCCCAGCTTACACTTGCCTGGTCCCCCCTCCTCTTGCCCAGTTTTTCTCCCCTCTCTGGTGGGCCTGCACCCCCCCCTCACCTCTCTGGTGGGCCTGCATCCCCCCCCTCCTGCTCTAATCCTCCCCCCTCTCTATCCCTCCCTACCTGCATCCTCTCTGTTCTCCCCCCTCTCCTTTCCCCTCTAGCTTGCCTGAACCCCCCTCCCCACCCCCCCGCAGGTCACTTACCTCAGCCATCTCCTCTGGGGCGTGGGCTGATCTCTGCTGCTTCTTCCCAGGATACTGCTGCAGTTCGTGGATCCGTCCAGCAGGTGGCGTCTGGATCACAGCTGATGTCTTCTGTGGATGCTGGAACTGCTGTTTCTTTGCCTCAGCCTTCTGTGAGCGCAGTGCTGGGCTTGGATCGCCAGGCTGCGTCCGGTGAGTACATTTCCCTACTTTTAGCGCTTCGCGTGCATACGTTCTTTCTTCCTTTCTTCCTAGAAAAAAAACAAAACAAAAAAATTGATGCAGACAGGGGAAAAAATTACAGGACAGAAATACAAGGTAAATTACCTATTGGACTAATAAAAAAAAAAAAAAAAAAAAAAAAAAAAAAAAAAAAAAAAAAAAAAAAAAAAAAAAAAAAAAAAAAAAAAAAAAAAAAAAAAAAAAAAAAAAAAAAAAAAAAAAAAAAAAAAAAAAAAAAAATACACTGTCTGTATATATATATATGGGGAATCCACAATAAAATAAAATTTGGGTACCCCCTTTCCTTTTTCTGTATGTATTATACATTTAGGTATGCTTTCCCGCAGCGTCTGGCGCAGCTGATAGCGCCGGCGATGCCTCCCAGGTTCACGTGACTCTGGGCTGCTGAGCTCATGTGGCCCGCTTGGCTTGCGCGTAACGCTAGGGAGCGGATGGAGAATGGGGTTTTGTATCGAAAGCTGTTCCCTCCTGCCACGGGGGTCCCTTGACTAAGGGGGACATTAGGGGCTCAGGGATGGTCGTGGGGAGCACATATACAGGGCACATATCGGACAGGGCTCCCCGAGTCGGCGCTGCGTGGTTCAGCGGTCAGGACACTCTCGGGACACGTATCGTCCCTGTGATAAGCTGGGTTGGTGGAGGTACGTTTTGCACTTTCATCAACGGTTGGTAGTGCGACCCTTCTTGGCCTGGGGCCGGATGGGTTTTGCCGCTGGTTTTCTTTGGGGCTCATCTGGCCCCTCAGCACAGAGTGTTTTTGGGGACAGTTTATGTGGGAGCTCCATCGGGTGATGTGGGTCCAGTTTACCAAGCACGCTTATAAGTTTACTTCCCAGTCGTTTAGGGTACCCCTGGAGTTCGCTGTGGTGTCCAAGGAGGAGGAGCAGGGTCAGTATCTCCAGATTACTTATTTGCTCAGTTGTCGTTTCCTTCCAGGGGCTAGGTTTGGGATGATGGCTCGGCGCAGCGGGCTGCGTGGGTGGGGCTGCAGGGCCTTGCTGACAAAGGCGGCTGTGGAATCAGTTTTACGGCTGCTGCCGGTACACCCGTCGGGTTTATTGTTTCCAGGTTGTGTTCCCGACGGTCAGGATTGGGTGGTTCTGTGCCTTCATGTAGGTTGCTCCCGATGTCATTTATGCATAGGGCCGTCGGTGCAGCATGTCCGGACTCTGCTGCTACAGTGTTTTTCCTGGGGTAGTTTTATGAGTTTCGGAGTTCCGTGGCCCACGCTATATCCGTAGGTTTTGGGGGGTTTTGGGCCAATTTGGGCTCTCAATGGTGTGCTGACTCTTGCCCATTACACTGGCAAGGATCGGTTTTCTGGCGGACTTTGGGGTTCTTGGAGCTTCCCCTTTCTGGTGGCATGGTAGGCATGGGGTGCCCGGCTCTAGAACAGGTAGGTGGGGTTTTCCTTTGGGACCATTGTGGGGCAGTGCGGGCTGTCTTGTCATGTAACAGTACACTTTACCCCAGGGTTACTCTGGTGGCAGCGCCTGGCTTGGCGCTGTTGAATCTAGGGCGGCTGGTCTTAGGTTTTTGTGTCCGGGTATTCCCGATGTGGTGGCCGACACTCTGTCTTGGTCATTATTGGGCATACTTCGGTCGGAGGTGTCACGGGGTCGATGTTAGGGCAGTGGAGGTGGTCGCCTGGTCCAACGGTCTGATGAAGCTGGTCCGTGGGTCGCCCTATGAGGCGGCGTGGGGCCCACTCCAGTATGGCGGGAGTGATCGGGACGGATGGGGACGTTTCCTTGTAGGTTCCGGGAGTGGACTGCTCATCTACATGTCTGGTTCCGTCTGTTGAGGGCGCTAGGGGTGATTTCTGTGATTGGCAGGGCTCGGCTTCCTGTTCAGGTTACAGTTGTCGGCAAGTGGTGGGGTGTTTTGGTGGACGGACTTATTTCAGGTTTCGCCACTCTACTGCTGTTGTCATTGGGACGGGTAAGTCAGTTGCGGTGTGGCTGATGCGTCGATGGAATCTGTGCGATTCTTGGATGTTTAGGGGTCGACGTGCCCTGGCTTTTCCGCTTTCTCCTAAGGCAGATGGAATGCACGGGGTAATGGTTGGGCTCCTAAAACGGTGTAACGGGTTCCCAGGATGGCCTGACAAATTCCGTTCTGATCGGAGGCACTGCAGGTTTCCATCAATTGCCTGAAAGTTGGTGGGGTGTTCGAGGGGCATTTATTCTGGTTTGGGATGGCTACGGTCGCCGCCAGGCTTGGGGTGCCTGCGCCAATGGTTCAGGGGCTCGAATTTTGGGAGTCAGGGTGGTGGTTCCTTCAGGTTCACCCTGCTGGTCTCCGAATGGAGGTTCAGTGGTCTAGCACCAGTTACATGGTGGGGGTGTGGTCCTCCTCGTACGGGGTCGGCTGTCCCGCCTCTTGGACGTACCAGGGGTTTTTTGTCATCTCTGGGTGGATTGATATGGGTTCGGTGTTGTATGGGGTGCTCTTCAATCTGAGGGTGCTCTTGAATCTGGACATGTTACACATTCTGTTTCTTACCAGAGGTTCTCAGGGGCCGGACTGAGGCTATCACCTGTTCCTGTTGGCAGTGTGCTCAGCAATGTGAGTGCCCTGGTGCGCTGCAGTCGGGAATCGGTCGAGGTGGGTTTCTTGTTTTGGTTTGGGGGATTCCAGTTCACCTTGGGGTGTGGCCAGATGTGGCCTAGTTATCTCGAGGGGATGGGTGGCTTGCTGGAGGTCGGATGAGGCCTATGTTGATGGTGCACTGAGGACGACTCCGGCTGGAGATGAAACGAGATTGCTGCTAGATCAAAGGATTGTATCTGGTATTTTTTCTTGTTTCCTCTGCAGTGTTTTATTTAGGCTTTGTGCCTAGTTGTCAGGGTACCTTTGGTGTCTACCTCGGAGGAGGTTAGACACCTAGACGTCCATCCTCCCACGGGGGCTGACTCACCCGATCCTTGCACTCCTCCCGGTCGTTTACACGCCGGCCGCGATAGCTCCGCCTCCTTTTATGACGCGGCGCTCAGTAGCCGACGTCATGACGGCAATCACGTTCCGACCCGTCAATCACGGCAACCAAGTGCCGAACAACCAATCAGGACCCGTTGGGGGCGGAGCCAACAGTTAAAGAGCCAAGGTATAAAAAAGGGTTCTGTGGAATGATTCATTGCCCTGTCGTGGTTCTAGCTAGTCTGGTCACTCAGTGCAATTACCTCTATTGTCTTTTGGTTCCTGACTCGGCTTGTATTTTGACCCTGCTTTCCTCTCTTGTCCTTTTGACTCGGCTTGTCTCTCGCTTACCTGATCTCTCGTTCCCTCGACCTCGGCTTGTCTCTGACTATTCTTTTTGCTTTCTCCTTACGTTAGTCCGGCCATTCTAAGGTCCGGTATACGTACCTATCCCCTGTTTGTATTCTGCGTGTTGGATCCCTGTCACGATCCTGACATTACGACAGGGCCAATGGATCCTGCAGGTACAAACTCTCAGGTCGGTTCTCCTGACTCTAGATTTGAGGCCATGGATCATAGAATGGACCAGATGGCTCTAGCTCTGCAAGCATTGCTATCTCGTCCTAGTAATCACTCAGAGGAGATGCGTACCCCATCTATCTCTCCTATAAGTACAGGCCTAGAGGTAGCCACAGTGGCTACTTCTTCCCGTGTTACGTCCCCGTCACGCTATGGCGGCGCTCCTGACACTTGTCGAGGTTTTTTAAACCAGATAGGTATTCATTTTGAATTACAACCCCACGCCTACCCTACTGACAGGGCAAAGGTTGGATTTATAATTACCTTGCTCATTGACAAGGCACTTAGATGGGCTAACCCCCTGTGGGAAAATGATAACCCGTTAGTTTATAATTATAATGCTTTTGTCGCTGCATTTAGGAGAGCTTTTGACCCTCCAGGAAGAAAGGCCAATGCAGCTAGACTACTGTTACGTCTTAGACAGTATAACCGAACCCTAGTGGATTATGCCTTGGAGTTCAGATCCTTGGCGGCAGAGGTCAAGTGGAATGAACAGGCTTATATGGACGTATTTATGAACGGGTTATCTGATGAGATTTTAGATGAGGTGGCCACAAGAGATCTTCCTGAAAATTTGGAGGATCTGATTTCATTTATTTCCCGAATAGATGAACGTATGAGACAGAGGCAGAATATTCGGGATAGAACCCGCAGATCCTCCATAAGACTAGCTCCCTCATTTCAGACTTCTGATTCTACTACTTTAGCTCTCCCAGAACCTATGCAAATAGGTAATACTCGACTCTCAGAGGAGGAAAGACAGTACAGGAGAAGGGAGGGTCTTTGTATGTATTGCGGAATTAGAGGTCACCTACGCCTAAATTGCCCTAACCGGCCGGGAAACGCTCGCACCTAAGTTTCTCAAGAGGACAGGCCTTGGGTGTTTCTATCTTGTCCTCTATTTATGATTATAAAGATCATAGGCTTCTGATACCTGTTTCTTTAGCTTGGGAAAAGGGAGTACTTAATGCTATGGCTTTGATAGATTCCGGAGCAGCTGAAAGCTTTATTGACCAAGCCTTTGTCACTAACCATTCTATCCCATCTCAGCTAAGGGATACACCCTTGGCCGTTGAGGCCATAGATGGTAGACCATTATCTGAACCTGTGATTTTTCGTGAAACCATACCAATTAAGTTAACCACTGGTATCCTTCACGAGGAAAGAATATCCCTCATGCTGATCTCATCTCCTTCAGTTCCTATAGTCTTGGGGTATCCCTGGCTTAAGAAGCATAACCCTATCATTGACTGGGAACTGGGTGAGATAGTCTCCTGGAGTCAGGGTTGCCAGAGAGGATGTGTGCAGAAAGTCTCACCAATTTGCAGGGTTGACGCCCCGGTTAACTCTTCCCAACCTACAGATTTACAGATACCATCACAGTACCAGGATTTAAAGGCAGTCTTTGACAAAAAGAGGGCTGATACTTTACCTCCACATAGGTCTTTCGACTGTAAAATTAGACTCCTACCTGGTACTATGCCTCCGAGGGGTACGGTATATCCTCTATCCACTAAGGAAAACTTAGTCCTAGAGGAGTACATACGTGAAAACCTAGACAAAGGTTTTATTAGGAGATCATCTTCTCCGGCCGGGGCCGGTTTCTTTTTTGTAGATAAAAAAGACGGCACTCTACGGCCTTGCATTGATTATCGGGCCTTGAATAAGATAACTGTTAGAAATGCTTATCCTATTCCTTTAATTACTGAGCTCTTTGATCGACTGAAAGGCTCCAAGATTTTTACCAAGTTAGATTTGAGGGGAGCTTATAACTTGGTGAGAATTCAGCAGGGAGACGAATGGAAAACAGCTTTCAATACCCGTTATAGCCACTATGAATACACGGTAATGCCCTTCGGGCTTTGCAATGCACCTGCAGTATTCCAGGACCTTATTAATGAGGTTCTTAGGGAATTTCAGCATGAATGCGTTATAGTATATTTGGATGATATACTAATACACTCTAGAGAGATTGAGACTCACCACAGACGAGTCAGAAGGGTACTGCGCAAACTGTTACAACATGGATTGTACTGCAAATTGGAAAAGTGTAGCTTCGACCAATCTCAGATAAACTTTCTTGGCTACGTTATTTCTGGAGGCGGATTTAGGATGGACCCCATTAAACTCCAATCGATTTTAGATTGGCCATTGCCCAGGGGACTCAAGGCCATTCAGAGATTTATCGGATTTTCCAATTATTATAGGCGCTTCATTAAAGGTTACTCTTCTATTATTGCTCCTATTACTAATATGACTAGACAGGGGACTGATACCAAGACTTGGTCCACAGAGGCTCTCTCTGCTTTCAAAACTCTCAAGGAACATTTTGCCTCAGCACCGATATTAGTTCATCCTGACACATCTTTGCCTTTTCTACTCGAGGTTGACGCCTCAGAGACAGGTATAGGCGCTATCTTGTCCCAAAGGCTAGGTTTGGATAAACCGTTACATCCTTGTGGTTTTTTTTCCAAGAAATTATCTGGGCCTGAAAGTAGATATGACATTGGTGATAGGGAACTGTTAGCGGTCATTATGGCTTTAAAGGAATGGAGACATTTGTTGGAGGGGACATTATAACCGGTTACTATTTTGACGGATCACAAGAATTTGTCCTATATAGGGGAGGCCAAGCGCTTGTCCGCCAGGCAAGCTCGTTGGTCCTTGTTTCTGACACATTTCAATTACGTGCTCACTTATAGACCTGGTTCTAAGAACTCTAAGGCAGATGCATTGTCCCGCCAACATGAACCTTCTACGGTGTCTGAAGCAGCTTTGTCTTCTATCGTTCCCAAGTGTAATATTATTGCCAACACTTGTGTCAGGATACACTCGCCGTTGCTTGCTGAGATCAAGAAAGTACAACATCTAGCTCCCAAACCTGTTCCTGGGGATCGATACTTCATTCCTCCTGAGCTCCAAGTGGAACTGCTGCATTGCTTTCATGACAGTAAAATTGCTGGGCACCCCGGCACACGCAAAACGTGTTCCCTGATTTCTAAAGATTTCTGGTGGCCTTCCCTTCGTAAGGATATAAGGGATTTCGTCAGGGCATGTGCTGTCTGTATGAAGACTAAGCAACCTCACACGCTCCCTTGTGGACTTTTGCATCCCTTAGAAATTCCCGAGAGACCATGGTCGTGTTTGGCTATGGACTTCATTGTCGATTTGCCTGTTTCTAAAAAACATACTGTTATTCTCACGGTGATTGACAGGTTTACTAAAATGGCTCATTTCGTGCCCTTGCCTAAACTGCCCTCGTCTCTCGAATTAGCTGAGATATTCGCGAGGGAGATTTTTCGTCTACATGGTATTCCCTCTGAAATTGTTTCTGATAGAGGTTCCCAATTTGTTTCCCGCTTTTGGAAGTCTTTCTGTTCTCACTTAGGCATCAAGTTGAATTTCTCCTCTGCCTATCATCCCCAGTCCAACGGAGCTGCCAAACGCACCAACCAAAAGATTGAACAATATTTGCGTTGTTTTGTTTCTGAACACCAGGACGATTGGGTTGGTCTGATTCCTTGGGCAGAGTTTGCACACAACAATCTCGTTTGTGATTCTACTCGTTCTAGCCCCTTTTTCTTGAATTATGGCTTTCATCCTTCCATTCTTCCATCGGTTTCCCCTTCCCAAGGGGTTCCGTCAGTTGATGTTCATGTCGCCAATCTAAGAAAGTTGTGGGATCAGACTCGGCGAATTCTTCTTCAGAATTCCATGGTGTTCAAACGACACGCTGACAAACGGAGACGGGTGGCTCCGGTTTTTGCCCCGGGTGATAGGGTGTGGTTGGGTACCAGAAACATCCGCTTGAAGGTTCCTTCCATGAAATTTGCCCCTCGTTACATAGGCCCTTACAAGGTTCTGTGTCGGATTAACCCGGTTGCGTATCGTCTTGCCCTTCCGCCTGCCCTGCGCATCCCTAACTCTTTTCATGTTTCTTTATTGAAGCCTTTGGTTTGCAACAGATTTTCCTCCCCTGAGTCCTCCCCTCTCGCTGTCCAGGTTGAGGGTCAGGAGGAATATGAAATCAAATCCATTCTCGATTCTCGTATTTCTCGGGGGAAGTTGCAATATCTTGTTGACTGGAGGGGGTATGGGCCTGAAGAAAGGTCTTGGGTGGTCCATGAAAATGTGCATGCCCCTCGTCTCCTCCGGGCATTTCATGCTCGTTTTCCGTCCCGCCCCGGTTCCTTCCGCCCGGTGGGCGTTTCTGAGAGGGGGGGTACTGTCAGGGTACCTTTGGTGTCTACCTCGGAGGATGTTAGACACCTAGACGTCCATCCTCCCAGGGGGGCTGACTCACCCGATCCTTGCACTCCTCCCGGTCGTTTACACGCCGGCCGCGATAGCTCCGCCTCCTTTTATGACGCGGCGCTCAGTAGCCGACGTCATGACGGCAATCACGTTCCGACCCGTCAATCACGGCAACCAAGTGCCGAACAACGAATCAGGACTCGTTGGGGGCGGAGCCAACAGTTAAAGAGCCAAGGTATAAAGAAGGGTTCTGTGGAATGATTCATTGCCCTGTCGTGGTTCTAGCTAGTCTGGTCACTCAGTGCACTTACCTCTATTGTCTTTTGGTTCCTGACTCGGCTTGTATTTTGACCCTGCTTTCCTCTCTTGTCCTTTTGACTCGGCTTGTCTCTCGCTTACCTGATCTCTCGTTCCCTCGACCTCGGCTTGTCTCTGACTATTCTTTTGCTTTCTCCTTACGTTAGTCCGGCCATTCTAAGGTCCGGTATACGTACCTATCCCCTGTTTGTATTCTGCGTGTTGGATCCCTGTCACGATCCTGACAGCGGGCAAGCAGCCCCCTCCAAGAACACGTGGTGAGGTCTGTTCCGCCACATTTCTCCCACAATAAACTGGAGTACAATTACTCTAATCATATCCTCAGTCTACTATATTATCCATTGTATCCGAGGTTATTTCACATTAAAATATTTAACTATAACACAACATATATATTACTAAAAGATGGTGGTCTCCCAGATCCTTGTTTCCTTGCCATGTTGTTTCTGTTAGATATGTGCAATTCGTTAATGACGTGCAATTCGGATGTTCGGATACTTACGAATGTCCGAAGTGTCGAAGATCTGTAGTTCAGAAGTGCCGAACTGAACGGCATTGGTCCGAATTGCCGAAGTGCTTCAGATTTCTGAAAAGTGGCAAAACAAGAGAGAGGGAGGGAAAATTAAGTGAATGATGACAGTAATCTTGACCAATAAGCTAATTCCTGGCATTGGGAGCCCTATAGATTGGGCAGGAGGCTCCCAGTGCCAGGACTGCCACCACAACCACTTACACATCTGTAGGGCTCCCAGTGCCAGGATTGCCACCACAAAATGTACATATCCGTAGGGCTTCCAGTGCCCGGACTGCCACCACAACCACTTACACATCTATAGGGCTCACAGTGCCAGGATTGCCACTACAACCACTTACACATCTATTTTATAGGACTCCCAGTGCCAGGACTGCCACCACAACCACTTACACATCTGTAGGGCTTCCAGGGCCAGGATTGCCACCACAAACACTTACACATCTATAGGGCTCTCAGTGCCTGGACTGCCACCACAACCACTTACACATCTATTCTATAGGGCTCCCAGTGCTAGGACTGCCACCACAACCATTTACACATCTGTAGGGCTCACAGTGCCAGGATTGCCACCACAACCACTTACACATCTATAGGGCTCTCAGTGCCCAGACTGCCACCACAACCACTTACACATCTATAAGGCTCCCAGTGCCCGGACTGCCACCACAACCACTTACACATCTATAGGGCTCCCAGTGCCAGGATTGCCACCACAACAACTTACAAATCTATAGGGCTTCCAGTGCCCGGACTGCCACCACAACCACTTACTAGACATGTGCAATTTGTTTCATGCAATTCGGACATTTGGATGCTTGCGAATGTCTGTAGTGCCGAAGTTCGGTAGTTTGGAAGTGCCGAACCGAACGCCATTGATCCGAATTGCCAAAGCAGACAAAATCCATGTAGTTATTATTACATGAAACAATATCTAATAAAAACAGAAAAATAAATGCATATAGTGCAACACTGTACAAATAGTAATATATTGTATTAAAGGAACACTATAGGATCAGGAATACCCCTAAATATAGTAAAAACTCTTTATTCTAGCACTGCGTAGGTCTGCCGGTGCTGGCTCCGCCCATACTTAGAATTAATGATGATTGACGCCAACCCAATGCTTTCCCATAGGACCAAGGATTTATGATCATAGCCAAGGAGGCGAGTTGGGGGGGGCGTTGCCAAGCGCCGCACTGGCCAATCAGCATCTCCTAATAGAAATGCATTGAATCAATACATCTTTATGAGGAAAGTAAAGTGTCTCTTTGCAGAGTGTGGAGACGGTGACCGTCAGTTCACCCAGGAAGCACCTTAAGTGGCCGTCTCATGAGTTGCCACTGGAGGTGTCCCTAGGCTGTAATGTAAACACTTTCTTTTCTCTGAAAAGGCAATGTACATGAAAATGCCTGCAGGGACTGACTGTACTTACCAAAACCACTGAACAACTACATTAAGCTGTAGTAGTTCTGGTGCCTGGAGTATCCCTTTAAACAACTGTGCACATTAAAATTCACATAGACAGCACCTATGAGGTTGGCTCGTAACACAGACACTTCTGTACTCTTATGGCAGTACAAACAGTAATATGTTGAATTAAAGGAACACTTAAGGGTCAGGAATACCCTTTAATACAGTAAAAACTCTTTATTCTTGTACCTTCTTCCTATATAGGCACTTCCGGTGGGTTCAGGATAATATGAAGTAAAGAGAAACAATATAGTGTAGTACCTTAGTTTTAAAGGACCACTATAGTGCCAGGAAAACATACTCGTTTTCCTGGCACTATAGTGCCCTGAGGGTGCCCCCACCCTCAGGGACCCCCTCCCGCCCGGCTCTGGAAGGGGGAAAGGGTTAAAACTACCTTTTTGCTTGGGCGAGCTCACCTCCTTCTCTCCTCCTCTTCCCCTCCTCCTGGGCTGAATGCGCACGCGCGGCAAGAGCTGCGCGCGCATTCAGCCCGTCGCATAGGAAAGCATTTACAATGCTTTCCTATGGACGCTTGCGTGCTCTCACTGTGAAAATCACAGTGAGAAGCACGCAAGCGCCTCTAGTGGCTGTCAATGAGACAGCCACTAGAGGAAATAGGGGGAAGGCTTAACCCATTCATAAACATAGCAGTTTCTCAGAAACTGCTATGTTTATAAAAAAATGGGTTAACCCTAGAAGGACCTGGCACCCAGACCACTTCATTAAGCTGAAGTGGTCTGGGTGCCTAGAGTGGTCCTTTAAGATATAATGTAACCTTTAAGAGAGACTGTTGGACAGCTCAGGGTATAACAGGCGTTCAGTGCTACTAAAGGGTAGCACTTAACCCCATCTCTGCTCCCAGGCAGATGAAACAAAATGGCCAAATCAAAATGTAGAAAAAGTACAATTTTATTTCACAATTATAATTAAAACAAAATAAAAGTCACCAAAATGCATTTTGCCACTCTTGCTGGCTTCATCATTTGGTATGTATCTCCCTCTGGTAAAATCATTTTTAGAGGATGTTTAATTTTGAGTAAATTGAGTAACATGGTTCCAAAAGTACAATGCCCAATATGAGTACAATACCCAATATGTAGCTTTGCAAAGTAACAATCTTAATCCTCTCCCTAATCCTAAACGAAAACCCTAATTGTAAACCAGCTGCTAGTCCCGAATTTACCTTAATTAGAAATATTCCCTAATGCTACTCCAAACCCCAGCAATAGAACGATTTCATCTGATGTCAACAGAGGGATGCCATTTGTGATTTCAGCAGAGGGATTCCCTTGCTGGCCCTAATCAGAAATGTACTTCTAAAACTAATCCTGAACATAATAATAATCCTGAACCTAATCTTAATCCTAATCCCAAATGTTGATATGAGCAAAGGGAAAGCTAAATCAGTAGAGAGCAGTATGTTGCCGCCATCTACTGACTGTTTTCAGTATGACAGGCAGATAGATAAATGTTATACTGAAACTAGCATGCCGGATTTTACCAACTTTACTAAACTAAAGTTGTTTTGGTGCTTTTAGAGTTTTGTTAAGGCCAAAATAGCCAAACTGGAAACATCATCAGCTATGCTTTCGTTCAGCTAATCTGGTTTTAAAAGCACAATGTAAGTACCAAAACAACTTAAGATGAATATATATATTTTTTAATGTTGGAGTGTTCCATTTCTCAAAGATCATGAAAGTTTGTGACTGTCGCTTCAAAAGAAAGTGGAAAACCTAGTGTCTGGCAGGATAAGTCAGCTAGGTGGTAAATCTCCAGAGGGGGAACTAGAACATTTGATATACTAGTACAACATTAAAGGGTGCATCATTTTCAAAAGAAACAGTGTATAAAATGGACATAAAACAAAACAACAAAGAGAATGTACTCCATGGAATAGCCAAGCCAGAACCAAAACATAAGCAACAGTGTCATGCTTGGCTAAAGGTAAGGAAAATGGCATGGGATGTCTAAAAAAGGGGTCTGGAGTGAATGCATGCTGGCCTGCTGTAGTGGCTATGGTGGCAGGAGTGCTGTGGCGCCATCCCACAAAAAGTATTAAAACCATTTTAGTATGGTTTGACAACTTACTGAGTCCTGCAGAACTGCACTCATTGGCTGAGCATGGTCCTGGATCAGCCTGACAGGTATGTGGAAGCCCAGAATGTGAGTGAAATACCAGCATTTTGTCTACCTCTTGGCCTGAAGGCTACCTAAAAAGTAATTGTGTTTGCTGAATCGCTTTAGAATAATTCATTAAAAATTTAAAGGATCACTATAGTGTCAGGAAAACAAACTCGTTTTCTGATACTATATAACCCTTAGGTCTCCCCGACCCTTGGCGCTGAAGGGTTTAAAACCCCTTCAGTTACTTACTTTAATCCAGTGATCTCGCCTCCCCTGCTGACGTCAGCTCCCGAGTGGAGCGGAATGCGCATTCTCAATGCATTTCTCAATGCTTTCCTATGGACGTTCTGCACGCTGAATGCGATTTTAGCATCCAGCGTCGCAGAAGCGCCTCTAGCGGCTGTCAGGAAGACAGACGCTAGATGCTGGATTAACCCTGCAATATAAACATAGCCGTTTCTCGCCGTTTCATCTAAAGTGTTAAAACTTGGGGGACCTGGCACCCAGACCACTTCATTGAGCTGAAGTGGTCTGGCTATAGTGTCCCTTTAAATTGACTCAGTTTGGTGCGCCCTTCTAATACTACTATCAAAACTCAGACTTCTAGTTGGCTACATCCTCCAAACATATCCATAACCTATGCATACTTTAGCCAGGTTTGTTGGAAACTGCAGGTTCAAATTAGAGAAATCCATTGGTCGACAAATTTGATTGACCTACTTCTCTTTTGGAGCTGAATAGCAGGTCCTAACTGAATATTATTAGCCTTTTAGCATATTATTTGCAAAGGAATAGTCACCAGTCTACGTCACATGGCATATGTAGAGTCTTTTCATGAGATCATTGAATCACCAAATTTCGGACAAAGTTGTCAGTAAGATTTTTCTTTTTTCACACACACATTTTCACTAAATGTCATAAAAGCTCATGTCTCCAAATAAATCCTTCACCATTTGTATTCAGCAACATGCCTCAAGAGCTATAACTTAGCCAGGCTTTTCATGAAGTCACAAACTGTCAAACTAGAGACTTGCCCTTTTAGTTTACTGTCCAGTAAAACTATATATCTCTAGCACCATACCTTCCAACCACAAACTAACAGTGTCGGTGGAATCATGCAATATGCCTCAGCAGAAAAAAACCAATAAGCATGATAAAATACAAAAATCAAATTTCTTACATTCATTTCCTGTAAAATTCCCATAAAAAAATAATTCTGTCTTCAAATTTCTCCTACATAATGTTTTGAACTAACTTAACCAGTGGTCGGCAACCTATGGCACACATGCATGCAGACAGCCTCTGATTGGCACGTAAGGCTGCCATCCCAAATGGACCAGATGCTGACCCTCAGTGCCCCAGAGCCAGGAGCACATAAGAGACTGTGGTCTCCATCTGTAATGGATGAAGACACTGTTTCCCAGTGATTCTGTCAGAATTGGAGTAGGAACCATAAGCACACAGACCCGGAACACAACAAAGGAGAGACAAGCCATGGATGGGACCTTAGAGTGGCCAGGCTAATGGAGGCAGAGTAATAGCCGAGGTCAAGGATAGAAGAAAACAGGATAAACGATAAACAAGCCAACAGTCAGATACCAGAGAAACTGAATGTATAAGAACGCCCTACCTATTGGGCCAATCAGAACCACAACAGGGCAACAATGAGTAGGAAAGGTGAGTATTAATATGTAGGGGTTGTTTCCTATTGAAAATACGGCAAATGCGTATTTTGGAACCAAATTTTACTGTGAATAAAAGAATGAGATTTGAATGCTTGCAGCGTCCAGGAGAACCCACGAGGAACCAGCAACCCTGACAGATTCAGAGCATTGCTGTGGGTTACCATGTCAGAACTCCAACTCTGTCTCTGTTAGCCTGGCCACACTCTTTGATGTGTTCCAGGGCTGTGGGATTTTGGTCATACCTCAATCCAAGCAGAATGTAAGCACCAGACCGGAGTGAAAGGCAGAAGGAGCAGACTGCAAGTTCCACCAGGGATTATGGAAGAATCATGCCCCTATCCCTGACCAAAGGTTATAATAACTTTATTTTATTAAATACCTGCCTCCCCACAACATCCTTGAAATATCCCACACAGAATATATGCATAGCCCACACAAAACACCACAAACAGCACCCGCCAAACACCCATACACTACAAGCAACCCACATACACACATCTAAGATCACATAAAAACCACATACCCACACAATACTACATATAGCCCCGCCACCACATACACACAAATTCTGTGAGCAACTCAAACACACATAGAACGCAAGACAGCCCACACACATACATACATCATGCAACAGACAGGCAACATACAATATTGTAGACAGCCCAGACCACACACAAAACTATTACAGGGAACCCACATACAGTATCTCACAAAAGTGAGTACAACCTTTACATTTTTGTAAATATTTTATTAAATCTTTTCATGCGAAAACACTGAAGAAATTACACTCTGCTACAACGTAAAGTAGTAAGTGTACACCCGGTATAACAGTGTAAATTTGCTATCCCCTCAAAATAACTCAACACACAGCCATAAATGGCTAAACAGTTGACAACAAAAGTGAGTACCAACCTCCATCTCTACCTGCATCTTTGGATCTGGTAAAAGGCAGTGTCATCCTAAAAATTGACACAACACTATTATACTTAGAGCCAGTTCCAAAAGGCTCTAAAGAAGGTGAGCACTCATCTTGTTATGGTTTATAACTATTTGCCATCATTAATTCTGCACCCAGAGGTTTCTGTTTTCTGTCTCCTTTATGGGTTACAAGCAATTGTTGTGAAGAATAAAGGGGGAGTAATCCACAAAGAAAGTGTACAGTTGCCTACCTTAAAGGCACAAAAGCTTGAAGTGTTTTAGCCTGTACTCATATAAAAGGCTCAAAAATGTGAGTTTATTTCCACTCACTACATCTGAAAATAATTCTATTTGTTGCCATAGTATTATACTATATTTTTTCTGTTTTTGTTTCTTTTTATGGATAACCCCCGTATGATCTGGGGGGTAAGTGTATGTTTTTACGCCATTTGTTCCAGTGATTACAATTATAGCGCTACACTCACACTGAGTGTTGGGAAGGTGGTAACACTAACCAGGCACCTAGTTGTTTATCTTTCAGTGTTTATACTAAAACAGTTATACCTCCAAAGCATCATATATCTGGTGGAGGTGGTGCTAGAGGGGAACTCACAGGGTACAGCTATTAAAAAATACATACCTTATGCTAATATCTCGCTTTCATCTTTCAAGTAAATCTATACCTCATAATAGCAGTGTCCGGTGAAGCAGGATGTCGGTGGGCAAGGTAAAAGGGTCGGCCACTGATGTGAATCATGTAACCAGAACTGCCAAAAGGGACAAACATATCTGCACAAAGAATTAGATGGTCAGCCTGGCGTAAATGCACGTCAGGCTACCTGCCAATCATGCAGGATGACCAACCAAGGGCAAACTGTGCAGACAGCATCCTGAGCTTGGCATAAATGCGTTTAATGATGCACTAGCTCTACGCTTTCTACGGACTGTCCCCTAGCACTCACTGGTTCACTCCTCTCCTAACCTTCTTACTAGC
>CAKOES020000776.1:0-7500 GCA_933207985.1 Pelobates cultripes
ACCTCATAGACTGGAAAGGTTATGGTCCAGAAGAGAGGTCTTGGGTTCCTGGTATAGACGTGCATGCTCCTCGTCTTCTTCGGGCATTCCACGTTCATTTTCCTTCTAAGCCCGGTCCCATCTGCCCGGTGGGCGTTTCTAGAAGGGGGGGTACTGTCAGGGTACCTGTTGGTGCTGAATCCAGGGAAGACATCCTCTCTGTTTAGGAGCTCCCTGCCCCTAGCATTTTCGGCATATTCCGGCCGTTTTCGCGCCGGCCGCGCTAGCTCCTCCCCCTTTTATGACGCGACGGCTAGCGTCGACGTCATGACGTCGGCATTTGCATAAAGTGCCGGGAACCGCTATTCCGGACCCTTTGGGGGCGTGGTCTCTATTTAGGTAACAGGGTATTTAAAGGAAACCTTTACTACTGCTCATTGCCCTGTCGTGGTTCTAGCTTGCTAGTCACTCAGCGCGTTCTTTATCTTGTGTTTCCGGTTTTGACCCCTGCTTGTCTTTTGTCCTGTTGTCCTCTCCTCTCCTTTGACTCGGCTTGTATCTCGCTTACCTGTCCTCCGGCTCCCTCGACCTCGGCTTACCTTTTGACTATTCTTGCTTTGTCCCTACGTTAGTCCGGCCATTCTAAGGTCCGGTATACGTACCTCCTTCTGTCCGCACTCTGCGTATTGGATCCCTGTCAGTATCCTGACAGTGAGGTCCTTGCGAGGACCTCACAATCACATGGCCGGGATAGCTGGCTGCAGCGTTGCCAGCATGGGGGCTGCCTGTAATGATAGGTGGTCCCCCTGCTGGCTGGAAATAAAATCATATAAAATTAAAGGTGTAAAAAAAAAAAAAAAATTATATACTTAGATTATTTTTGCCTAGATTAGGTGTTTTTAAAAAAAACAAAATCTTTCAACATTGAAGTTGTTGTTTAGTGGATAGGTGAGTGCACTGGATCTTGTGTATTATATATATATATATATAATCTAAGTATATATATATACATACACACACATTCACTGTCTAGGTGTATTTTACTATTAATATATATATTAATATTAAATTACACGTAGACTGATATTGAATAAATATATATATAATTATTGTTATATATATATATATTTATATATAATATAAAAAAATATGTAAATACGTTAAAAAATAAAATTAAAAAAATAATTAAAAATAAATAATAAAAAAATATATAGATGTGTGTTATTTCGTTCTAACTGTATTGTGAAATTAATTAATATATATCAAAATACACATAGAACGAAATAATATATATATCTATATACATAAATATATACGTATATATCACTATATATACAAGACCAATGAAAAATCAGCACTCTCAGGATTTTTGAATAAGTAAAAAATACTTTACTCCATATATCGACGTTTCAGCTCCTCTTGGGAGCTTTCATCAGGACAGCATACAAAATATCAATGAAACAGATTTAGCTTAAATAAGAACTTAGGTCCAATTAGTACTCACATTTCAGGTGTATTGATAAGGTAAACTCCCTTCCTCATAAGCGTCCGCCCAAACAGAGTTCGCGCCCGGCAATTTCCCACTTCCGCGTACAAGATCATGTGATGTGCGTAACGTCATTACGCATGTGTCGTTGCCATAGGGATCGAGACGCCAACTGCGTCTAACGGAACTCCCTTCAGTTACTTCCTGAATGGCCGCGTTACCTGTAGTCATGGTAACGCCAAACACATGCGCATCCGTTTTAGAGATACGCCGATCACTATATTTGTCCTTCACCTTAATAGACATATCAAATATAGCCTCTATAAGCACTAGCATCAAAGAAAGAGGAGGGAAAAGTATAAACCTGCAAATCTATCATCTGCAATATCATAAAAGACATAATAATACCAAAGATAAATAATTCTAATTACCTTAATACTGGTGCATAAGCTATATTATCAGGGATCCCCCATCCAGAAAAATACTAATAGTGAAAAGATCTGTGATAAAGTGAAACATGTCATAGAAATCTTAGTCCTGGTATGGTAAATGTGGAATTAACGAAATCCGCAGCCAATTTATGTACATATATACTATCATAATTAAGATCATGTATAGATATCTTCAAAAGTGTATCCTGTTTAGTGTAACAAACAGATGATCAAAGTAATCATCTCTCCAAACATTGGTTAAAAAGTGCTTGTGCATGACTATAGTGCATAACCTCATTATCCTATACAGTCAGTGTGAATAATTAAAGTGCGACTAGGTTAATCATTAAAGTGAAACAGTGCTTATAATCAAAACTTACATCGTCAACTATAGACAATGTCACCATTATGATGGAGTATGGATAGAGGGAGAAACCCTCTATACCATTAGTGATAAGCCCTACATTAGAAAAAAATATGCTACATAGAAATACCAAAAACAACCTGAAATGGAAGCACCAATTGCTAAATGACCCAAAGCATGAAAAGTTTTTAACATTACATATACATAAAACTATAAAACATATTTAAAAAGTAGAGGAATCGGAATGATGATAACGGAGGCTGACATTGAATAGGCAGGGCCACATTATATTAATAGGGTGACAGATGGAATATAATGTGGCCCTGCCTATTCAATGTCAGCCTCCGTTATCATCATTCCGATTCCTCTACTTTTTAAATATGTTTTATAGTTTTATGTATATGTAATGTTAAAAACTTTTCATGCTTTGGGTCATTTAGCAATTGGTGCTTCCATTTCAGGTTGTTTTTGGTATTTCTATGTAGCATATTTTTTTCTAATGTAGGGCTTATCACTAATGGTATAGAGGGTTTCTCCCTCTATCCATACTCCATCATAATGGTGACATTGTCTATAGTTGACGATGTAAGTTTTGATTATAAGTACTGTTTCACTTTAATGATTAACCTAGTCGCACTTTAATTATTCACACTGACTGTATAGGATAATGAGGTTATGCACTATAGTCATGCACAAGCACTTTTTAACCAATGTTTGGAGAGATGATTACTTTGATCATCTGTTTGTTACACTAAACAGGATACACTTTTGAAGATATCTATACATGATCTTAATTATGATAGTATATATGTACATAAATTGGCTGCGGATTTCGTTAATTCCACATTTACCATACCAGGACTAAGATTTCTATGACATGTTTCACTTTATCACAGATCTTTTCACTATTAGTATTTTTCTGGATGGGGGATCCCTGATAATATAGCTTATGCACCAGTATTAAGGTAATTAGAATTATTTATCTTTGGTATTATTATGTCTTTTATGATATTGCAGATGATAGATTTGCAGGTTTATACTTTTCCCTCCTCTTTCTTTGATGCTAGTGCTTATAGAGGCTATATTTGATATGTCTATTAAGGTGAAGGACAAATATAGTGATCGGCGTATCTCTAAAACGGATGCGCATGTGTTTGGCGTTACCATGACTACAGGTAACGCGGCCATTCAGGAAGTAACTGAAGGGAGTTCCGTTAGACGCAGTTGGCGTCTCGATCCCTATGGCAACGACACATGCGTAATGACGTTACGCACATCACATGATCTTGTACGCGGAAGTGGGAAATTGCCGGGCGCGAACTCTGTTTGGGCGGACGCTTATGAGGAAGGGAGTTTACCTTATCAATACACCTGAAATGTGAGTACTAATTGGACCTAAGTTCTTATTTAAGCTAAATCTGTTTCATTGATATTTTGTATGCTGTCCTGATGAAAGCTCCCAAGAGGAGCTGAAACGTCGATATATGGAGTAAAGTATTTTTTACTTATTCAAAAATCCTGAGAGTGCTGATTTTTCATTGGTCTTGTATTTATTGTGCAATCTAGCACCAGGTCCTAAGTTTATTTTGGTAGGAGTGCAAGGCTTCTTTTTGTTTTATATCACTATATATATATATATATATATATATATACCTATATATAAATAAAAATATTTAAAAAAATTTATATAGATATATACATATATATATATATATATATATATATATATATATATATACATATATATATATTAATTCTACATATATATTTATGTAATATTTTTACATAATTAGGTATCTTAATTAATTACAATTAGCGAGACCTGCCTGACAACCCATGCCGAAAGTAAAGGGAATTTAATTTGCTAGCACTATATTTAACCCTATAACTTTCCAAGACACCATAAAACCTGTACATGGGGGGTACTGTTCTACTCGATAGACTTCGCTGAATACAAATATTAGTGTTTCAAAACAATAAAATGTATTACAACGATGATATCGCCAGTAAAATTGACGTTTTTTGCATTTTTCACGCACAAACAGCATTACACGGACAATATTATTGCTGTGATACTTTTTACTGTTTTGAAACACAAATATTTGTGTTCAGCGAAGTCTCCCGAGTACAACAGTACCCCTCATGTACAGGTTTTATGGTGTTTTCAAAACTTACAGCGTCAAATATAAGGCTTGCGTTTCATTTTTTTCACATTAAAATTCGCCAGATTGGTTACATTGCCTTTGAGACCCTATGGTAGCCCAAGAATGAAAATTACCCCTATGATGGCAT
This sequence comes from Pelobates cultripes, assembly GCA_933207985.1. Classification (NCBI taxonomy): domain Eukaryota; kingdom Metazoa; phylum Chordata; class Amphibia; order Anura; family Pelobatidae; genus Pelobates; species Pelobates cultripes. The sequence continues at coordinate 4,553 of CAKOES020000776.1, forward strand.
ACCATTTGCAATAGTAGACAACCCAAGGTATTGCAAACGGGGTATGTCCAGTCTTTTTTAGTAGCCACTTAGTCACAAACACTGGCCAAAATTGGCGGTTTTTGCATTTTTCACACAAACAAATACTAACGCTAACTTTGGCCAGTGTTTGTGACCAAATGGCTACTAAAAAAGACTGGACATACCCCATTTGCAATACCTTGGGTTGTCTACTATTGCAAATGGTATGCCATTATGGGTGTAAATTTCATTCCCGGCTACTATACAGTCTCAAAGGCAACGTAACCAATCTGGCGAATTTCAATTTCAAATGTAACGTGCTATATTTGACCCTGTAACTTCCCAAAACAACATAAAACCTGTACATAGGGGGTACTGTCTTACACGTGAGACTTTACTGAATACAAATATGTGTATTTTATTGCAGTAAAAGCAAACAGTATTATGACACTGACCGTTAAAATGTCATGTAGAACTAAAAAAAAAAGAACGTAACCAATCTGGCGAATTTCAATTTCAAATGTAACGTGCTATATTTGACCCTGTAACTTCCCAAAACGCCATAAAAGCTGTACATAGGGGGTACTGTTTTACACGTGAGACTTTGCTGAATACAAATGCAAATGGTGTATGTCCAGTCTTTTTTAGTAGCCATTTGGACACAAACACTGGCCAAAGTTAGCGTTAGTATTTGTTTGTGAGTGAAAAACGCAAAAAACGCCAATTTTGGCCAGTGTTTGTGACTAAGTGGCTACTAAAAAAGACTGGACATACCCCGTTTGCAATACCTTGGGTTGTCTTCTTTTGCAAATGGTATGCCATCATAGGGGTAATTTTCATTCTTGGGCTACCATAGGCAGGGCCGGTGCAAGGATTCTTGCCGCCCTAGGCAACAATACATTTTGACGCCCCCCTCATGAATGCAACTGCATTCCCTCAGAGATTTATTCACTAAACTCTGAATTACACTAAAGAGACATTTAGAGAAAGAGGCGCACTGAGTAGATATTAAAGGGAAACTATAGTGTCAGGAAAACAAACTTGTTATCCTGGCACTATAGCTTCCCCCTCCATCAAGCACCCCCCCCTTGTGGTGCAGCAGGGGTTAAAACTCCTTCTGTCACTTACCTGGGTCCAGCACCAATGTCTTTTGTGCTGGCTTCGGTCGGCCTTTGCTCCTCAAGGGCCGCGCTCGCAGTGGTATTTCCGTGATCCTAGGTTTTGCGCGACGCTGGACGTCCCCATGCATAGCCACTAGAGGAGTTAACCCTGAACAGTAATTATTGAAGTTTCTTAAAAATTGCAATAATTACCTTTGCAGTGTCATTTACACAATCTCACTAATACACACACTCTCTCACTGGCATACACACCTACACATTCTAACTCTAACTTACACACTCTAACACATACACATTCTCACTGACCTACACATTGTCAATTGCACACTCTCACTAATACACACAATCTCACTGGCATACACATTGTCAGCTACACATTCTAACACCACACAGTGGCACTTACAAATACTCACTAACAGTGTCACTTGCACACTCTCCCTAACACACATGCCCAGAGTCACTTGCACACTCTCACTAACACACACACCCAGAGTCACTTGCACACTCTCACTAACACACACACCCAGAGTCACTTGCACACTCTCACTCACACACATTGTCACTTACACACTCATTAACACACACACTATCACTCAAACACAAACTCACACCACTTTACATAAAGTCACACTTTATTTACAAACACCAACACATTAATTTAACACACTCCCCATTTACAAACATGCACACAATAAGCAATCCCCCTTAACCATGCCATACCTGGGTGCTGTGAAGAGGCCCAGGCAGCAGGATCCAGGATGTTGCTCTTCTTTCTCCTGGGGGAGCAGGAGAGCCCTGCACTGTGGGCGCAGGCTACTTCCTGCTCCCTTCACAGTGCTTCCGGTGTTCACAGGCAGGGAGCAGCCAGGATACCCGGTCATATCCCAGCTTCCCCTGCCTGCAGGAAGCAAACAGTCCTCTGCAGTAAACCCCACTGCCCGAGCAGGTAATTTACAGCAGAGAGGATCCTAGCAGGTGAGTCGCTGCGCTGGGGGGTGGTTTAAGGAGCCTCTCGCCCAGCACAGCATCCCCAGACAGCTATAGCAGGCAGCCCGCTGGGAAACCTCTTGGTGGGTGCCCCCCAGAGGCCGGCGCCCCAGGCGAATGCCTTACTCGCCTTAATGGTAGCGCCGGCCCTGACCATAGGGTCTCAAAGGCAACCTAACCAATCTGGCAAATTTTAATGTGAAAAAAATGAAACACAAGCCTTATATTTGACGCTGTAACTTTTGAAAACACCATAAAACCTGTACATGAGGGGTACTGTTGTACTCGGGAGACTTCGCTGAACACAAATATTTGTAAACAGTAAAAAGTATCGCAACAATCATATCGTCCGTGTAAGTGCTGTTTGTGCGTGAAAAATGCATAAAACTTCACTTTTACTGGTGATCTCATCGTTGTAATACATTTTACTGTTTTGAAACACTAATATTTGTGTTCAGCGAAGTCTCCCGAGTAGAACAGTACCCCCCATGTACAGGTTTTATGGTGTCTTGGAAAGTTATAGGGTTAAATATAGTGCTAGCAAATTAAATTCCCTTTACTTTCGGCATGGGTTGTCGGGCAGGTCCCGCTAATTGGATCCAATTAGCCCCCCGCTGCAAATCCTCCCTCCTGCAGCCCCATATTGGGGGCTGCATGAAATTGCTATGCTAGTCATACACCCTTGCTATATCACTACTAAGGTCTTGTAAGAGCTTGTTCCTGCCTTGCTCTCTGGAGGAGTCTACGGTGGTTATGGTGTCGGCTGGAGTGCAGGTCCCGCTAATTGTAATTAATTAAGATACCTAACTATGTAAAAATATTACATAAATATATATGTAG
>CAKOES020000776.1:12500-18303 GCA_933207985.1 Pelobates cultripes
CAAAGTGGAGAGAATGTTAAAAAAATATATTTTTGTTGAGTGTGAGAAATGCTTTTCAGCCGCTTCTAATCTTAAGCATCATTTGAGGAGCCATACAGGAGAGAAACCTTATTTGTGGTGTGTTTAGTATTGTTCACCGTCAGTTTAATACCTTCAGCGTCTCACCATCAGTGGTGCGTGTATATGGCAGCCATTTTAGGAACCGTACACCTGGGACCGAGCAAGGTCACCTCGTTCAACAGGCGACAACATTTGTCCCTGGAAAACTATCCTGGACATTCTGTACAATTTGTATGGATATGGCAGTGATTTCTGTAACAGGGAGATGGAAGAAGATGCTCGGTCGGTCCTCTTAATTCAAATTTGGGGCACTGCGCGGTCAAGCTAATGTGCCACCAGATAGGAGTGGTGTGTTTAGTATTGTTCTGATCAGTTTAATACCTTCCGCGTCTCCTATCGGTGGGCGTGTACACGGCATTGATTTTTATCTAAGCCCGTAAACTTTTGCAGTATATTACTGCCATTGAAAAGGAGTGCATGGCGGTGGTGTGGGCTATAAAGCTGCAACCTTACTTGTATGGACAACCGTTTACCTTACTCACAGATCACACATTAAATTTGGGGCACTCTTTGGCAGATGCAAGCCTAATGTGACACCAGATAGGAGTGGTGTGTTTGAGTACTATTTTTATCAGTTTAATACCTTCAGCGTCTCCTATCAGTGTGGGCGTGTTATGTATACATTTTAGGAACCCATTACACCTGGGACCGAGCAAGGTCACCTCGTTCAACAGGCTTGCAAGCACGTATCCTCAGGAAGAGCCTGAACCCTTACGGCTGCACGTGTCTTACCTGTACATGGAAAGCTGCTGTGGTTCCTTGATGAGCCAGCTGCCCGTGAGTTAACATGTCCGATGGAGAAGCACTCTGTCCTGTAAAGCCTCACACCAAAAAAAAAGAGTGGTGTGTTTTAGTATTGTTCGTCTAGTTTAATACCTTCCGCGTCTCCTATCAGTGGTCGTGTACACGGCATTGATTTTTGTAACAGGGAGATGGAAGAAGAGGCTTGGTCGGTCCTCTTACTGCAAATTTGGGGCACTCCGCGGTCAAGCTAATGTGACACCAGATAGGAGTGGTGTGTTTACTATTGTTCTGATCAGTTTAATACCTTCCGCGTCTCCTATCAGTGGTCGTGTACACGGCATTGATTTTTGTAACAGGGAGATGGAAGAAGAGGCTTGGTCGGTCCTCTTACTGCAAATTTGGGGCACTGCGGTCAAGCTAATGTGACACCAGATAGGAGTGGAGTGTTTAGTACTATTTTTATCAGTTTAATACCTTCAGCGTCTCCTATCGAGTAATTAAGAGTATTTTGACAGTAATTTCTGTAACAGGCAGATGGAAGAAGATGCTTGGTTGGTCCTCCTAACTGGAGACTGTGTTGCTGTACGGGTGGCAGGTGGAGCCATTTATAAAGTACACACTGCTTTATAAAGCCATTTATAAAGTACACACTGGTGGCTTGAACCCAAGTTGGTGGCGGATAAGTCACGCAAGTCAACAGGCATTCAGAGCTAAAATACAACAGCGTGTGGACCATTTTTAGCCCAAGGCAGCTCATCTCATCAGGCCTTTTTTTACATAGGGTCACTTGGCAGATATGGATTGACACCTGTCCTAGGGATTCCTGATACACACTGACACAGAGCAGAATAGGGACTGTTCCTCCTACATAGGGTCACTTGGCAGATATGGATTGACACCTGTCCTCAGATACCATGATACACACTGACACAGAGCAGAATAGGGAGTGTTACCCCTACATAGGGTCACTTGGCAGATATGGATTGACACCTATCCTAAGGATCCCTGATACACACTGACACAGAACAGAATAGGGACTGTTCCCCCTACATAGCCGGTCACTTGGCAGATATGGATTGACACCTGTCCTCAAGAACTATGATACACACACTGACACAGAGCAGAATAGGGACTGGTCCCCCTACATCGGGTCACTTAGCAGATATGGATTGACACCTTGTTACAAACTGCTATTTGTAACGGGCCCTTTAAATGGCAAATTGCCCTGCTTCCCTGGGTTGTGGAAAAGCCTATTTGCCAGCCTCCTCCCGCATGACTATGGCCCCTGGGAGATTGTGAAAATGTATGCACTTTTATTTGGTGTGTATGGCCTTTAAGACTGTCAGTGGGCATATTGGGGTTTATGGACTCTTTATGTGACTGGTGCTGGCCCTTTAAACACCTTTTTTGGGACATCAGGAAGATTGGGACACTGCCCCTTTAAGGCCGTGTCCCCAGACTTATTGGGGACACGGCCCCTTTAAGACGGTGTCCCCTGTGTCCCCAGACCTGGTGCAAACCCTTTGTGCCTGCCTGGCTATTTCCCACTTGGTTCAGTAAATGGGGCTTACTGAACCAAGTACCACACAGGCAGACCACCCAGAAGTGGAAGTGTGCAGGCAATTTACCTCCCAGAAGCTGCGGTTAACCGCAGCTTAATTGACAATGCTGGGAGGTCTTTGTTCGTTTGCCGAACACGTGGCGGCGGCCATCTTTGATCATTCGACGAGGTCAGCGGTATGTAGCCAAATTCATGGAACTAAAATCGGCTACACATTTCCGCGAACACCGCTGAGCTCTACCTTCTCCCCTACTGGTTTTACAGCTGCAGAGACTAAGTCCCATTCGGCGATGGGACTTAGTCGTTTTTTCAGCCTGAAATAGACCAACCGCACAGCCCCAATCTATGGAACTGTTTTGGGCAGGAAAATGTGCTTGCGGTCGGTCATAAAGGGACCTCCAGCTAACTTTTTAACCCCTGGATGTATTTGGCTGATTTTTGGTTATGTTTATGTTTCAAGTGTGCTGATTCCAAATATGTAATTATGAAGATGGGATGTGTAGTTTTAAAGTTACAGTGTATGGCTAAAAACTGTATTTTTACTGCCTGTGTTTAATTATGTTAATCTCTTCCCAAGCGTCATTTCGTTCAAAGTGGAGAGAATGTTAAAAAAATATATTTTTGTTCGGAGTGTGAGAAATGCTTTTCAGCCGCTTCTAATCTTAAGCATCATTTGAGGAGCCATACAGGAGAGAAACCTTATTTGTGGTGTGTTTAGTATTGTTCTGATCAGTTTAATACCTTCCGCGTCTCCTATCAGTGGACGTGTATATGGCAGCCATTTTAGGAACCGTACACCTGGGACCCGAGCAAGGTCACCTCGTTCAACAGGCTTGCAGCGTATCCTCCAGGAAGAAGAGCCTGAACCCTTACCGGCTGCACGTGTCTTACCTGTACATGGAAAGCTGCTCTGGTTCCTTGATGAGCCAGCTGCCTGTGAGTTAACATGTCCCGTGGAGAAGCACTCTGTCCTGTAAAGCCTCACCAAAAAAAAGGAGTGGTGTGTTTAGTATTGTTCTGATCAGTTTAATACCTTCCGCGTCTCCTATCAGTGGACGTGTATATGGCAGCCATTTTGTCAGATTCAAGTTCTTGTGCCCCACAGTTCAAATTAACATTCAAATGACAATTCATGACAGATCACACAAGTGAATAGCCCTGCCAACGTCTTCTCAGAATTTTTTTGTTATCTAAGAAGAAATAGAAATGCAAGAGCAGAATAGAGACTGTTCCCCGTCCTCAGAGACCATGATACACACTGACACAGAGCTAATGTGTCACCAGATAGGAGTGGTGTGTTTAGTACTATTTTTATCAGTTTAATACCTTCCGCGTCTCCTATCAGTGGAGTGTATATGGCAGTGATTTCTGTAACAGGGAGATGGAAGAAGATGCTTGGTCGGTCCTCTTACTTCAAATTTGGGGCACTGCGCGGTCAAGCTAATGTGCCACCAGATAGGAGTGGTGTGTTTAGTACTATTCTTATCAGTTTAATACCTTCCACGTCTCCTATCAGTGGACGTGTATATGGCAGTGATTTTTGTAACAGGGAGATGGAAGAAGATGCTTGGTCGGTCCTCTTACTTCAAATTTGGGGCACTGCGCGTGCAATCTAATGTGCCACCAGATAGGAGTGGTGTGTTTAGTACTATTTTTATCAGTTTAATCACTGTTTTGTGAAAAGAAATTTCGTCCGGGTACCTTCCACTGCGGTGTCCCAATAGCTACAAATTTTATGAACGCCTCAGACTCCACCAGCTTGTATGGTAAAAGCTGGCGGGCTAATAGTTCGGACAAGCCAGCGGTCAGACGCCGGGCAAGGGGGTGACTTTCACGACGGCATTGTCTTCTTCTTGCGCTCGACATGTCGCGGCAAGACACATGACTGTGGGCAGATGAGCAGGAACTGCTCAAGGCGGGAGACGGAGTGGCAGATGGTTGAGAGGGGGCAAGGAGGACAGCAGTGGTTGACGTGGCTGAAGATGCTGGACCAGGAGGAGGATGGCGGCTTAGAGTAGGCGTGCTGCTTGTACTCATGTGTTGATCCCATAAGCGTTTGTGATGTGAGATCATGTGCCTACGCAAAGCAGTTGTACCTAGGTGGGTGTTGGACTTCCCACGACTCAGTTTCTTTTAGCACAGGTTGCAAATGGCATCGCTGTTGTCAGAGGCAGACACACAAAAAAAATTCCACACTGCTGAGCTCTGCAATGACGGCATTCTGGTGGTGGACACAGCATGCGTTGATTGGCGTGCTGTCGGGCTGACCCCGGGTGTCGATGCATGCTGTCGGACTGTGCCACTAGCTCCTTGCGACGACCTCCCCCTGCTTCCAACTCGTCTCCTCCTCCTCCCTGTCTCCCCATCTGAACTTTCACCCTGTTCTTCTTCTTGACGAGCGGGCACCCACGTGACATCCATGGACGCATCGTCATCATCAACCGCTTCACTTGTATCTGACAACTCAGCAAAGGAAGCAGCAGCGGGTACAACATCATCATCATCATCACCACACCGTACGTCCATGTGTGTAATGCTGCCTGCCTGAGACATATCCCTGTTATCTACATCCTCTGGCAATAATGGTTGCGCATCACTCATTTCTTCAAACGGATGTGTGAATAACTCCTCTGGCATACCAACTGAAGCGGCTGTGGTGCTAGTTTTGGTGGTGGCGGTAGGCGGGTGAGTGGTATCTTGAGAGGTGCCTGAAGCTAAGCTGGAGGAGGATGGTGCGTCAAGGTTCTGAGCGGAGGCTGTAGAAGATTGGGTGTCTTGTGTTAGCCAGTCAACTATGTCCTCAGAACTTTTCAAGTTCAGGGTGCGTGGCCTCTGAAAACTGGGCATTATTCTAGGGCCAAAGGGAATCACAGCACCACAACCACGATGGCCCCTGCGGGGTGGCCTGCCTCTGCCTGTCATTTTGGTTGGGATTAGTGGTACTATGCGTGCAAGCTACTGTGAGACCAGATATGAGTGGCAATGTGCACTGGCACAGTTGTGCAGAGCACAGGCTGTAGGCCTGACACCCGCTTGAAGATAACTAACTGCTATTAAATCTATAACAGTGAAAGAAAAAAGTTTTTTTGTTTTAAATCAAGCAATTATGACACCAGTGAGTGGTGGCACGCACATTCACCATATCCACTGTTAAGCGTAACACACCGCTTTAAGGACACTGAAGCTGCTATTCAATCTATAACAGTGAAAAAAGTTTTTTGTTTTAAAATCAAGCTATTGTGACACCAGATATAAGTGGTGGCACAGGCACCATATCCACTGTTAGCGTAACACACCGCTTTAAGGACACTGACTGCTATTCAATCTATAACAGTGAAAAAGTTTTTTGTTTTTTAAATGCAAGCTATTACTGACACC